>PVKU01000622.1:0-204292 GCA_004027475.1 Anoura caudifer
ATTTAATTAAAAAAAATAGTCATGGGGATAAAAAGCACAGCATAGGGAATTTAATCAATAATATTGTAGTAACTACAGATAGTGCTAGGTTGGTACTTGAAATATTGGGGGATCACTTTTTAATGTATATGATTGTCTAACCACCATGCTGTACATTTGAAATAATGTTGAATGTCAACTGTAATTGAAAAATAAAAAATAAAAAATAAAAAAATAAAAAAAATAAAAAAAAAACCTGTGCAAATCAAAATAACCACTCATCAAAAACAGAAACCATATTACACCTTGCAGATAACAGGCATTCAAAAATATTTGTTGAGCCCTGGCTGGTGTAACTCAGTGGATTGAGCACAGACTGCAAACCAAAGGGTCGCAGGTTTGATCCCCAGTCACGGCACATGTCTGGGTTGCAGGCCAGGTCCCCAGTGGGGGCCATGTGAGAGGCAACCATACCTTGATGTTTCTCTCTCTCTCTTTCTCCCTCCCCTCCCCTCTCTAAAAATAAATAAATAAAATCTTTAAAAAATATTTGTTGATAAATTAATGAATATTATAATTTGAAATATTGCTGCTAAACCGACCACTTTAAATCAAGAGAACTTAATTGAAGTGACAGGGCAAATACGTTATTAAAAATTTGATCATATAAGCTCCCTTGACACTTACTATGAATTAGATATAACTGAGAGAATCATTCCTCAAAATATGGAAAACTGGGCACCACCAGCTTTAGAAGGTACACAGAAAAAAAAAAAAAAAAAGACTTGAAATGTAGACATGAACTGTGTTTACTGGATTCCCAGGGTGCAGCCCTGAGCCTGGTGCATCGGAGACACTCAGTGCCTTTGTGATGAATGAATGCAGAGGCTGAGGGAGGCTCCAGGGCAAGAATAATGACAAAGCCAATGAGCAAAGATGATGATACAAGACTGAAAGGATCTGAGGGGCCCTAACACAGTTTCCAAAGCTTTGCTTCTCTACGCTTGCATTATTACCTAATGCCGGGCCTGTGAGAGTCACTGTGCCTTCAGAAGTTAGAGCCCACACCTGGGGAAACCCTCTGGTCTCCTGCGGTGCCCCTGACAGTCTGCTCAAACAGTCCCATGCACAGTGCCCACCGCAACCTGGGGCCTGTTCAGCAACTACAGTTTTCTCACATCATTAGGCAAAGCAGCAGACTTCTGCACAGTCTCCTTGCACCAAAACCTGCCCACAGACCCAAGAGAACACATTACTCAGTGCATTTCCCCCCAAAAGAATAAAGAAAACAAAGAAAGTTATCTACTTTGCCACAGGGGAAAAAATCAGTTGCCTAATTTGAAGTAGAATGGACTTCATCTTTTTTGCAGACAAAATCCTAAACCAGGGATCATCAATTTTCTTAGCAGCAGTGGCCTAACAGCCAGTTCAGACAGTGGACTCCTGCAGTGGGTGGCTCATACATGCACAACCATGAATGACAGAAGTCTGATTTAATGCTATCTCCTGGCACTGGAGTGACAAAGGAGACAGGAAGACCCAGTGTCTGGGGACTGCACTGTGGACAATCTGTGTAAAACCAAGAGAGAACACACAATTCTGGACTGCTCTGTATTTAATTAAGTGGATTTAGTCAGCACTGCACCTATCACCTGCCAGAATCCAAGTGCAGGGCAGTAGCAACACTAACACAGGAAGCTGCTGTCAGTTCTAAGGATTTCAGACCTCAGTTCTACTCCCTATGAGCTGTGCAACCTTGGATTAAGTTGCTTACCCCAAACGAGGTGCTGCATAGAAAGCCATCAGGTCAGTGGGGAGTGCATGCGGAGCACCTGGCAATGTTTTATTATTAGATCTTTTACATATACATGGCATCTAATGAGAACACATTTTGCATTATATTCAATACGATTAATTGCATTTAATTATCACAACAGCCCTGCCAAGTAGTTATTATTAGTAGCATTTTTTCAGATGGGGGTTCAGGTTCATCTGGCTTGAGCCTGTGTTCCTAACCATTCCTCCAGTGGGTTTTCCTGGTTAGAAGGGCCCTATCTACTAAGCAATGGAGAAAAAAGTGCCGGTCAGTGTGGGGTGGGTGAGGGATTGCTATCTCTATTTATTTTCATAGTATTCAGATGAACTGCGGGGGATACAAATAGATTGCATAATGTGAGTTAACAGCCAGAAAGTGCTTCAATATTGCCAAGTTACAGCTGTTTCTTTTGTACCAGTTTTATATTGCAAATATGAACAGTTTGTCTGCAGGGTTGTTTTCCCAAGTCTGCAAAACAGACCCGAGCAAACCACACATTTCAGGTCCACACTGCTGGACGCCAGCTTCTGTTGTTTCAGCCTGGAGGCGGTTTCCATGCCAGCATGCAGCCCTTTCGTGTTTTTGCAGCTCTATCCTGAGCCACGTTTGTTTAGGTGTGTTCACTATCTCCAGTTCAGCAGCCTCCTCTCAGGCTAAAATAACACTTGGCTTATGTACTGAGAAAATGCTGCAGTGGTAATTTTGCAGTGGTAGCATTTTTGGAACTAGATGCCCAATTCCATAGGCTTTGCATATTTATGACATTGCTCTCGTTAGGGATATCCTGTATAACTTTCATATCTCAGTCCCAGGGCTCCCCACCCTCCCAGCCACACTCTCTCATTGGAATCCCCCTTCCATCTGTCAAACCCAGTTCCTTGCCTCTCTGCAATAATAAAGAATAACAATAGCAATAATAATAATAACAAAAATGATCTCTTCACGGAACTTGGGAGGGAATTTCAAATTTCTTGGTGTCAGTTACAGCAATAGGCCTGCAAGAAAGCATGATGGAAGGGGCCGGGAAACAAAAGAGTGAGCTAAGAGCAAATAGAGATCTCTACTTTCCAGATTCTGTTTAGAAAGATATCTTGCTTTAGATCATTGGGACCCCAGGGTCCAAGAATACATATGAATTTCCTGGGCTTTATTTTCATCATGCCAAGGCAGAGAGCAGGATCAATCTTTAGAAGGTGATCAAAAAGCAGTAGACATGCCCTGGCTGGGTGGTTCGGTTGGTTGGAGCATCATCCTATACACCAAAATGTGATGGGTTTGATCTCCAGTCAGGGAACATATTTAGGCTGCAGGTTTGATTACTGGTTGGGGTGCATACAGGAGGCAACCAGTTGATGTTTCTCTATCACATCAATGTTTCTCTCTCTCCCTCCCTCTGTCTCTAAAAATTTACAAATATGTTCTTTAAAAAAAGGAATAGACATCATTCTTATCATCAACTTACCTTCTGAGGGGACTTCTCATTCAAATTTCTCCCCATTCATACCCATATGTACCTCCAACAGCACCAAGCCTCAGCCTCAACAAGTCCCAGAATAATTTGCTTTGATGCTTCCTGTGTGTCAAAATTCATAGTGCCATACACATAGGTACTTATTTGCAAGGCTCTTTCATGCTGATCAAAAATCCTCAAGAAATCAAAGCAAATCTTGTTCTGGTCACCTCCAAAACAAATCTACAAATACTCCATCCTTATCTAAGAAGGATGTGCAAAGGCTCTGTGGTTCCAGTCTAGAGCAAACCCAGAGGTCTGTGAAATAGTTCTTCTGACAGGTCATGGAAACGCCCCTAAGTCTCCCTATATTCTTGAAGACTCAAGTTCACCTGGACCAAGATGGATACCCAACCGCCCTTGAAACCTTGGCACCATGTCAACACCAATTAAGCTCTGGAAATAGTGGGAGTAAGGTGATTTCCTTCACTATTTTCTCTCCTTTCTCTTAATGACCAGCCCTGGTTTCTCTCCATTATCGAGGCTTCTGGAGTAAGTTAAAGAAAAGATGCTGGTCATTAAGCCCAGGGGGATACTTAGCCTCAATGGCAGGTAGAAAAATTCTACATTGCCCAAGGAAGTTCACGCAGTACTTTGTCCTTTAAAGCAATATGAATCAAGCATCATGCAGTTCATTTCTGCATGAGGGCAGGAATGGATCATGAAACCGATCTCTTTAAAAATCTTACTGAGTAAATGTAATTTCCCACAGCATCTCCTAAATTCAATTTATTTGACTAAAACAACTAAGAGACTGGGACCCCAATTAGTCCCTTTTACATTGTGCTGTAGAATTAAACTTCAATTTAATTGTTATTGCACAATTAAATGTTACATAAAGGATTGATGTTTTGAATATATAGCTAAAGCAATAAATATACTGCAAGGGGAAAAAAATCCATCTTTGCTCCATGCTAGGGTAGCTTCCACCACCGTAGCTCCATATAAACCATTCATGCTGAGGGGACCGATGGCCTCCAAAGTGCAAATGCAGATGAAAATTTCAGTCCTCAACTTACTTGATGGTCAACACCATTCAGCTGACATCCCTTAGCTCTTAGACACACTCTTCCTTTGAATGCCAGGGCATCGAAGTCTCCTTGCCATATTCCCACGTTGCCTCTTTAGCCTCTGGTTCTGACTCCTCCCCCTGCTTGACCTCTACATGGGGCAGTTCCCCAGGATAGAGACCTGGCATCTCTTCTTTCGATGCTATGCTGTCTACAAAGTGATCTCATACATTCCCATTGCTCTAAACACCACACCAGAACTCTAAAATTTATCACTTCAGCCCAGACCTATTTTCTGACTCCAGACTCATTTATTTAATTCCTAATTGTCATCTCTAAGGCTGGCTCACAGGCATCGGAAACCTAACATGTCTGCAGCTGAATGCTTGGTCTCTGGGAAATGGCCCTCCGTCCACACTACTGCTTCCAAACCTTGGAAGCCACCTTCAACACCCCCATCTCACACAGCCTACGTACCCCTCCCTCTCCTTCTCTTCTCCACCACCATCTAATCCAAGAGCCCACTGTCTCTTGCTGAACTGTGTCAGTGTTCCAAGACATTATCACTGCCTTCACTTTTGTCCCCACCCACCCTTTCTCCAGCAACAAGCAGAAAGAGCTCTTTGAAGAACAAAGAGCTGATTGTACACCTCTGTACATAACATTAAAACCTTCCAAAGGTTTGCACTGAGGATCTAACACTAAGTCTATGACCATGGAGAATGAAGGTAGAAACTCCTAGATGAGAACATTTTTTTATTTTTCACGATGAATTTTTACATATATATGCCCCTGTGTAACCACCACCCAGAACAAGATAGGGAACATTCCCAGAGCTCCAGGAAACTCATGTCCCTGCCCTGTCCCCACCCTTTCCAGAGATAACCAGTATTCTGGCCTTTATTATAATGGATTAGTTTTGGCTCTTCTTGAACTCTATATAAATTGGCTAATAGAGATGAGATTTTTTAACTCTTCAAATCCTGCAAATCTATGATGAGACAAGCTTTAATACAGTAACATCCTGAAGTAACCGGAATTTAGGTATTAACTCGTCTTAACACCCACAAAGAGTCTGTTAGTTAGCAGGTGAGAATGAAATCCACGTAGCACTCCAGATTCAGCTGTCTCCATGAATTGTCCTTCAGTACTTAGGATGACACAGGGGCTATGACTTCTACTCCTGGGCTTGGAGCCAGTCTGGGTAACTAATCTGCTAGGCAAATTCAGTCAAAGAAAAGTACTCTTTAGATTCAAACGGAGACTTCAAAGTGACAAAGATGTGACACAAGCGAAGTGTCCAGTTACAGTCTTTCTAGAGGAATGAGACTTTATTGGGCTCGAGGTCTCACAGGAGAACTGTGTTACAAGTGTCAGGAATTAACAAGGATGGGCTGTGGTGAGGCAGCTTAAAGGCAGCTGAAGCCTCCTTGCACCCACTCACCAGTATAAGTGCACCCCAGAGGAAGGCTATCCAATCTCTGTTTTGTTGCAGTCCCTGATTTTGTCCCTCAGGATAAGGACCAATTCCAATAAACAGCACAGGGAAGCTCAGCCCCTGGGATGCATCTGAGAGCTTATTACGCCACCCGAAACCCACAGAGACCTCTCCCCAAGATTTGGAATTTCTGAAGCTTTGGCAGGGGTGGGGTGTGGGGGGTGAAGAAGCAGATACCCAGGGACTTGTTTTGCTCTCTTGATAGTCCAACACCCTCTAGGATCAAGAAGAAAAATCCTAAAGCTAAAATTACGATTGACTGAGAGTATTTTGGAGACTTGACCAGAGCCTGGAAGAATTGACAAAGTAAGTCTCGCCAAGCATCCCTCCTACTAGAGGGCCTTGTGCCCCATACCCATTGGCACCCGGGTTAGACATCTGCTGAGCACACTGGCTGGTGAGAACTGCCGACGCCAGCGAAGGGGCAGGCGTGGGTTTTGATGGCGAGATTCCTGACACGTGCAAGGCACTCAAACAACACAGTTGACTGTCACCTTGAAAGAATTCCCACAAACCAGTTTTGCTTCCTCCACATGAAAGAGAAAAAGAATGGCTTTCTTATGAGTCTGAAGTGTTTAGATGAGTGGGGGGAAGCAGAGGATAGGAAAGTAATTTGGGCAAAATCACCATCACCCATCCTCTTTTTGACAAACTAAACTGGAGCACTACCTAGAGGGGAAAAAATATGTATTTGTTTAGAATATGGAATGACATATAACATAAATCTACTTTCTCTTCCTTTCTGTATTTAAATTTCCCTTGAACCCCTATGGTAGTAAATTTCATTTAGCCTGGTTTAAGATGCATGGAAAACCCTTCCGGATCCTCTGGTAAATAAACTGATGGTTGGGAGTGCAGGTCCCAGGGAGGGCCTGGCATCCTCAGCAATGTTCTTCAGCAATGACTGTCGCAGAACTTGCGGTGAGCTCACCTGAGACAGGATCCCAACCTTGCACTGTGCCCTTGCAGCCAGGAGGCAGGCAGCCCAGTGAGCAGGGAAACCATGGTAAGGAGATAGGAGAAAGACAAGCTTTTTAACTTGTGCAGCTGCAACCAGCCCTTGATCCATGTTTTTGTTAGCTGCACTCACATTTTTTTTTATTTTTAAATCACACATTTTTTTTTAATGTTTGCTCCTCACAGGATGCCCCTGGACTTAGTTAGCAACACAGAGGCATTGGCATTGGACAGGAACACTGGGTCCGACTGGGGCATCCTGTAAGGAGACTCAGCCCTGGCTGCAGGTCTCCGTGTCCATCCACTAGCATATGGAATACCAAATACTTTTGTTGGCAAAGACATTTGATGTATTTAAGGAATGAGAGAAGAAGCTGGACTTCTATAAAGTGTGAATAATTCCTGGAGTGAGGATCTGCACTTAATTTCTTGGCAGCCCATCCTCCATCTGCTCTCCCCATGCCCTACCACCGTAGAGATTGTCTACATTGTACCCTTCCTTCCCCTCTGTCTAAGCAAAAGCAGTGACCCCCTTCCCATCTGTGCTCATGCCCCATCTGTGAACCCTCCCACATCCCCAAGAACCTCATCCCTCTATAATGCCTTCAATTCCAATTTACCGGCTTTCTCCCTCTTCCTCAATGGATAAGTATATTTATGCCTTCCCAATATGAATAAAAATCAACAAAAAGACTTCCCTCTTATTTTCACAGATATAGCTAACTCCGTCATCGACTCACTGTCCTCCTCCTCTTAACTGGACCTCTCTGTGGAGTCATGGCATCTAAGGCCGTGGACCACTTCCTCCTCCTTGAACTCCCTCCTTGTCTGTCCCTGCTGACCCCACCCTCTGCTAGTTTGCCCTGGCTTTGGGGCACATCACGGTGCATATGATTCTTCCCTCACCCCTCTTTGTCCAAAGCCAGAGAGGGCCCTCATGAGCCACATTTTGTACTGTGGATTTTGTACCTCATGGGCCCCTTCCCAAGACAGAGAAACTAGAGTAACTCTCCCAGGGTCGAGGGGCAGCCAGTCAGAATGGTGATCTCATTGAGGGAGGCTCAAACTCAGGAGCTCGCAGGTTTGTCACCTGCACAGAGCAGCAGAGACAGCCAGCGCGTAGACACAAAAAAGAAACAGCCTTGCCAAAGTCTGACGAACTGAGAATGACAGAGTCCTGCTCTGCTCATAGTGACTTCGTGGTCCCTACTTCCAGAACGCTGAATGCCTTGGGTAACTTCCCAGCCTTCTGATATTCTAAACACTTATGGTCTTTCCGAGCTAGCTTGAAGGGTTTCTGCGACCTGCAACCACAGGAACTTTGAGTACTACACCACTTCCTTCTCCTCTTCTCTTACTGTTTCCTCTTCCCCTTAATTGCTCTTTTCCCTTCAGGGCCTGTATATCCTCTCGTGGTAATCTCCTCTATGCACTCAGCTGGAACTACTGCCTCTGGGTGGATAACACTGAAATTTAAGTCACTGGGCCCAACCAGTCTATCCTGGAACACTGCTCACCTCTGCCTGAACGTCCCACAAGCCCCTTAAAATGAGTAATTACAAAACTGAATGCAAACCTGTTGCTCTTCCAGTGCTTGGAATCACCCCACCATTCGCCTGGTCACCTAAGTCAGAAATCTGAGGCCAGCTTCACTCCCCCCTCTGCCTCTCCCTCCACAGTCACTTCAGTCCCCTTGTCTTCATGACCGTGCACCCTTAGGGTTTCTTGACTATATCCTCTCCTCTCCATTCTGATGTCATTGTATTTTATAAAGACCCCATCACTTCTTTCTACTTGGCCTTCTTATCTCCCAACACCCATCTCTGAAACACAAATGTGGCTGAATTATCCCCTGGTTCTTGCAAAGTCCAAACTCCTTGGAACAGTATCCAAGCACTCTGGTGATGATTAGACTCCTGCTTACCTTGCCAACCACGTCTTTTAACCACCTCCCAGTGGGCCCCTAAACACTGTCCACACTGAACAACTTGCAGTTGCCTAAGATCCCAAACTTCCCCCTGCCTATGAGCCTTCACACCTGATGCCCCACCCTCAGCAAAGCCTGCCCACATTTCTTCAAAGGTTAACTTAACTAATTCAACTCAGCCTTACCTCTTCCAGGAAGCCTTCCTTGAATGTCACCTAATGCGCATAATCCTACACTTTAGGATTAAGTTTACAGTCTCTGTGTTCCCACAATCCCTTTTGCATAACTTTTTCACGGGCCTTTGATGCCATTTCATAATCACTCACTTCCATCTGTATCTCTTCCACAAGATGTTAAGTTCTTTAAGGGAAGAAATGATGCCTTTCTTTTATTTGTATTCATAGGGCCTGCCATTTAAAGCAGGCTTTCTGGATACCTTATGCTGGAGCACCCAGCAGAAAATTAATGAGAGAAAAAAAGTGAGACTCTCCAGAACCAGAATACATTCTTTTCCTTCTGTCATAGCTTTGAAAATGAAAGTGAAAAGAGGAGGGTGTGCTTTCTGCCATTGTTTTGACAGAGCTCTGGGGCTTCACTTTTTCTTGCTTGAGATAGCTCGAGGAGCTGGTTCTCTCTGTGTATTTATTTCCAGAGTGTCCTTGTCATGCTCTGAGTAGTGCTGGCTCAGGGCTGCAGAACCCAGTTCAGCAGGAAGTACAGGCCACACTGCCTAGCAAAGGCTCTGTAAATAGTTTAACTCAGAAAAGACAAGGTCCCTTCCCTCAAGAACACGACACCCTAAAGGTTTGTTGGAGTGGAGCCCTATATCTCTTTCGCGGAGGATTCTAAGGTGTCCCCTTCTTAGAATCCTCCGCGAAAGAGATATAACGCCCTGTGCAATCTCCTCCCCTTGCATGTGGCAGGTATGTGACCTGCTTCTAACCAATAAAATGTGGCAAAGGTGATGGCATAGCTTTATAGCTGACCATATCTCCCGCTGGCTTTGATGAGGCAACTTGCAAAATTGGGGAGGCCCACATAATAAAGAATTGAGGGCAGTCTCCAAAGCAGCTTAGGAACTGAGGCCCTCAATCCGAAAGCCCTTGAAAAACGGAATTATGCAACAACCACCTGAGCTTGGAAGTGGGCCCCTCCCCAGCTGAGCTTTCGCATAAGATCACAGCCCTGGCTCGCTGACTGCAGCCTTGTAAGAGACCTTGAAACAAAAACCCGTCCGAGTCGTACCCCACAGACAATGGGAGACAGTAAACATTCGTGATTTAAGTCGCCCACTTGGGGCAGTATGTCATGCAACTATAGATAACTAATACAATCTACTTTTCCCTATTGAAAGGCTAGCTAGCCAGAAAAAAATCAGCCATTTTTCAGTAGGTTACAAAGAAAGCCATCATCAACTAAATGTTTAACTAAAAATGAAATTCTTTCTAAAAACAAACTTTTAAATCATTTTAGCATTCTAAAAGCTGAGGCTAAAAGAATCTGCACAAGATGTGTAAAATGAGGGGAAGAAAGGAAACATGCCTAAAACTTTAAAGGGGCTCTGGAGAAAACTGAAGGCTCCATTGGTTTATTTAACTTTTAAATCTTCTTAAATTTGCTAGATGCATGTTAGCATTCATGGTTCATTTAATTTTATTCTGACTTCTATAAATAGACATTCTACAAGCCCTAATAAATGACTTGAGCCCTTGCTTGTCTTCAATAAAGAAATTAGCATGTTAATCTTACAAATTCTACCCATAGAAATGAATGAAAGCCTCATTTCCACCACCTGCTACTCCCCTGCAGACACACCTCCTCCGTCCCTGGGCCCCTCCCTGCCAACCTGGTTCTTTTCTTTGGCTCTGCGATTATAAATCTGGCATCCGCTCAAATCGCTCAGATCTGGCTCCCTTGCAAAAACAAACAGAAGCTACCTGGGCCTTTGATTCCCACTCATTTACATTCTTTCCATGCCAAGGGTCAGAGGATGTCAGAGCTGGTGGCAGCCAGTCAAGCCCAGCGTTAGGTGGCCCTTATCTACCAGTGCAGTGTTTTTCTGCCTCTGAACATGCCAGCATTTATTTCTTTAAAATTATAAATGGAAACAAATGTAACTGCCACAAATCTGAAACTAAAAAAACCTAAAAATTCTGCCCAGCGCTGTGAGAACAAATAGACAAGAGCCCACACAAAATTCACAGAAAAGCAGGCAGTGGGTAGGGGAGGGAGACACAATCTGTACGGCCTGCATGTATATGCAACACAAAGGCAGGTGTGACGTTCTAGGTGGTTCGGGCATTTTTAAATAATTAGCAATTCACAATAAAACACTGCTTCGTTGTAAGTAATTGGTTGGTTTGGAGCTTTCCAAACAGCCTTCAGGTAAGGAGTAACATCAGTTTTATACCTGTTCCATTAGCCACGAGTATACAAGGGGGGACCCCCCCATAAAAACTGGAATTTATTTATAAAAAATTGTGTATTTATTCTTACATGTCTAAACCTCAGTCACCTTCAAAGTACTTTCCACTTGATGTAATACACCTATCAAGACATTTTTCCCGCTGCTCGAAACAGTTTATGAACTCGTCAATTTTGATGCCTTTTATTCCACATCAGCAAAACATTTCTCTTTGAGAACTTCTTCCACCCAGAGAAAGAAAAAAAAGTCACTAGGGGCAAAATCAACTGAATAGGGAGGGAGGGCGGAGCACAGGAGTCATGCTGTTTTTGGTCAAAAACTGCTGTCACTGCAGTGCAGGCAGGTGGGCTGGTAAATCACCCATCATGAAATAGGCAAACACACTGAAAAAGTCTTTTTAAAAAGTATTCACTTAAGCTGAATGCAGCCTCTCACGACAACACCAGCTAGTACAGTGATACAGATGGGTTACTCAAGTACTCACCTTTTGAGGGAAGCCTGTACTACAAAGGGCCCACCCTCCAGAAGATAATTCAGTTTTGGGAAGTTTCCCCTTCATATATCAATTCATCTGTAAGTCCTACAACCCTCCTCTCTGCCTTCACGACCAGGGCTAAGGTTAACTAAAGTGGTTTGTCCATTAACAGCAATTTTGAGCCCTCCATGAAGATAAAAAGTTGGATGTTAGGAGGCAAAAAAAAAAAAAAAACCTTTACATATAATAATAGTTTGTGGCCCTCCAAAGCTCAATCCTACTCAACAAAATCTCATTCCTCAGGATTTAATTTCTCTCATTAGGAAGAATTTAAATGAAATTTAATTGTTGCCCCTGCGTGAGGCAGATGTGATGAAAACAGAAGTTGGGAAACGCTGCTGTAAGTGCCTGAATTCCAGATGCGCGTGCAGGGGAGAAAATGAGCCCACGATGGGCAGGATAGAGCCTGCAGACCCTGAATAAAATAACCCTCACAGAATCCAGTAACTGCACCCATTTGCCTATTAAAACAGGAGCAGAGCTAGAACAACCCCAAAGGCAGGTTGTAACAACACAGCATTAGAAACGTTGACCTTGAAGTCAGAAGACGTGCGTTGAGTCAACTCCTAAGACATGATTCCATGATTGCTAGTTGTGTCACCTTGAAGAAAAGTGACTTTTTATTTGCACTTTTTCCTTTTCTGTAAAAAGAATGAAAATATCAGATTCACAATGTTACTGCAACAGTTAAATGAGATAACTCTGATAAAACACTGTTGTAGAGTTGCAGGCAACACCAGCCGGCAGAATTATTTGAGTGCTGGAAGGCGCTGCATGGGCAGAGGATTGTGTTGGTAAGCCTTTAGGTGACACTACTGAGAAGTGTTGCTTCAAGATGCCATTAGACTGCGTGTGAAGAGGCTGCTAGTTAGGAACAGCATGTCTTATGTAAAAAATAAACCTGAAAAACAAAACAGGAATGACCTAATGAGACTGATGCACCCTATTTTAAGGGAATATTAGGAAATACTCAGCCCACAGAGAAGTGATCAGAGAAAACATTTTGTATTTTTCTCCCATCAACTAAACCAGTGGTCCTAGAATTACCTGGGGCACTTTTGAAACTTCTGAAAAATGTCTGAACCTGGAAGATGTGAGAACTCCACAAATACGTAATGGATAAGCAAGCATGAAAAGGCTGCAGAGAGACAAGCATTCTCAAATACTGCTAGTGGGAGTGTAAGTTAGTAGAGTCTTTAGAGAAAGCAATCTGTTAATACGTACCAAACATTTTTTGCTTAGTTCAGTTTTAATTTCGTTTTAAGTTCATACCCTTGGTCAAATAACTTTTTGTCTAAGAATCCATCCCAAAGAACATATCAAAGAGAAAAACAAAAATGTAGACATAAGGATGCCTATCACAGTGTGATTTTACGTTTGGATGTTCTCGGTATAACTGCTGAGAATAGCCTGAGTTGCGTCAAGCCTGAATAATACAAGGGTGCTCTGCAGACCCCACGTTACAGGTGGGAATAACTGGCAGGTAAACAGAAGAAACAATAAATCAAAACAAGGTGCAAAAAGATCAGGTGTCATCTCAATCAAAACCAGCCACCCTGCAGCTCATTAATATTTCAAAAAGTTGAGACCCTGCCAATCAGTTTGAGTCTGGTCAGGTCAGGTCTTAGCCTTCTATTATTCTGGTGACCTCCACTAACCTCAAAATCAAATGGCAAACAATAAGCAATTAAAGCATCTTAAAGGAACAAGTAAGGTTGCAGTGGAGAAAAGAATAAAATTCATTTTACTGGCTTTCTTTTTAAATTCCCAACCTTCTTGCATCAGGACTCCCCAGGATTTACAACTCATCACCAGCCTAAGATTCTTTACCACAAATGACAACCATTCTCCAGGGACCAATTTTTCTGTTATCCTCTCAAAACCCACTGAAAAGCTACTGAATTCACTGCAAGTCTTCTCTAAGTCTTACCTTCCTGTGGGTTATGAGATACAAATATTCTCTCAGGAGTGCAATCAGAAGGATTCACTTGTAAAAGAAAAAATATAAAGTTCTTTGCAGGAGACTAAATTGTGGGCTCTCAGGTTTTTAGTATCAATGATCCAAAATATGAGAATGATAACCAAGAGAGAAAAAGAGCTTGTTCACGAAATGAGTCAGACATCATAGCTAACCAGCCAGTAAACCTGGTACCAGGGAATCTGTGGACAATATACATGCACCCAAATGTATAATGATAAATAGCACATGCGTAGCGCCTGACACTTCTCAAAGCACGTTCACACGTGATTGATGATCTGATCCTCACTTTAACCCCCTCAAGTAAACAGAAAAAGAAAGATTTAACAAAGATGGGCAGTCAGATCTAGGTTAGTGGACTTGCCCACATTTATAGATCCAATTGATTATTGAAAATATCAGTATTCAAAGCTAGCTCTTCCACATTCCTTTCCACCATTATCATACTAGGATAGCATACATAAATTCTATATATGTGATATAAGCACATAATTAGACAAGACAAACTGGTAGACCCAAGACCCATGAGCTGCACTGCTCATCTTAATTCCCACTGCTATCACCTACAGCTAGTGTTAATTTGTGGCAAATTATTACTACCCCCTCTGCCAAGTGGGGATAATAACAGCACTTAGCCATAGGGTGATTATAAGGATCAAGTATAAAGTGCTGAGCCTAGTAACTGGTACACAGCAAAAGGTTCAATAAATGTTACCTACCATGATTCTGAGAGTCACTGATTGAGGTTCAGGAACAATTCTTTGCTTAAACAAGATTAGATGCAAACAGACTGAGTCCTGCCTATTGGGTACATATTTGGTTGCTACAACAAATTACTACAAACTGAGTAGCTTAAAATGACACAAACTGACGATCTCATGGTTTGGATGATCAGGAGTCTGAAATAGGTCTTACTAAATCCAAGTGTCAGCAGAGCTGTGTTCCTTCCAGGGGCTTTAGGGGACAACCCATTCCTTTCCTTTTTAAGCTTCTAGTGGCCACCTGCATTCCTTGGATCTTTTCTCCATCTTCAAAGAGCATCATTCCAACCTCTGCTCCTGTTGATTTTCTCCTCTGCCCCCCATTGCCTTCATCACATCACGTTCTCTGCCCCCAATCCTTCTGCCTCTCCCTCATAAGGACCCTCTAATTACATTGGGCCCACCATGATAATCAGGATAATTGCCCCACCTCAGGGTCCTTAACCTAATCACATCTACAAAATCCCTTTTGCCATGTAAGGTAACATTAACAGGTTCCAAGGACTGGGAGGTGGACATCTTCGGGGGACCATTATTCAGTCTATCACAGGTGCCAAGGATACAAAAATGAATTTGATCCAACTTCTAAGTTCAAGGGGTACACAGACTATTGAAGGAAACAGACATTGAAAAAAGAAGAAGAAAGAAAATGAACGCTAGGGCACATCAGACTAAACAACGCAGGGCTTAGAGAAGTACTAAGAGCTCTGGGGTAGCAGAGGCTAGATCCGTTTATCTCAACCAAGAAAAGAGAAGGCCTCATGAAGAAGGTGATACGTACCTAGAACTGGGCAATGAGATACACACGGAGAAGTTAGGAATGTTGAATGGGCTGGTGTGATTAGAGCCTGGTGGACAAAGGGAGGAGAAATGGGCAGAAGAAAATGTTGAAGAGGGACATTAAGGCCATCTCATGAAGAGCCACAGCACAGCAGAGGAAAGTTCGGAAAGAAAAGTCACTGAGGGCTGCTGAAGCCAGAATGATTTACGCTTTCCACAGAAAACTCGAGAGACAGTGAAGACAATGGAGTGCAGAAGGCAGAACCTACTTTCACAGCTACTTCAATGGTCTAGAGAAAAAATGAAAAAAAGATCAAGTGAAGGAAGGAACTCAGAAAATGAAAACAAAGATGAATCTCAGACAGATTTTTAAAGTGAGCTCAACAGGACCAAGTGACCAAGTGAATACAAGAGGGAAACAAACGGGATGCTGAAATGACCAGCTATTTATACCACCGAGTGATCCAACAAGCAGAAAGAGGTGGCAGTTCATGGAGGGATATGTTCCAGAGGAGCTGATAAGAACTTCTAATGGCGCTAACTCTGATTGTTTTGCCAAAAGAAAAAGCATGTTGAACAACAAGAAAATTAATAATAATAATAATAATAAAAAGCATGTAGAAATGACATTAACAAGTTTGAGAATCTGCAAATATCTAATACATGGAGTCAGAAGACCTGGGCTCCGGTCCTTTTCTGGCATTTACTAGCTCTGTGACTTTCAAACAAGTTGCTCAGTCTCTCAGGTGCCTGGTTTCCCCATCAGTGAAGTAAGAAGTATTAGGTAACCATTAAATTCCCTTCTCATTCTAACATTATAGGGGCCTAATATCTGAGTCACTATTTTCTTCTCAGTCTCAATCCCTCTCCCCAGTCACACTGAACCTTAGCCACTAACAGAAAATCTGATGGGTCCTGATTTCCAAAAACAAGGCTAGAACTTGAAAGGGGAGGACAAGGGCACAGACAACCAATCACTGCACACCTACTGTGTACCTGGCACAATGCCGGCAATATCCACTTTCCCCTGTCCTCCCGGTTAGCCTGGACACCCCAGCATGGTCCTAGAAATGACCTGCATCGTGAAAACCAAAGATATGGAGCCACAGATAATATCTTCCGTTTTCTATTTCAACTGCTGTTTGTTTTTTTTATATTCTGTCCCCAGATACTCCTTTCCTATTAGACTCTAATACGTGTTTGTGCCAACAGGGCAATAAATGAATGTTTAGAGGGAGGAAGCAAGTCAATACCTTTTAGAGAATTTTATTTAATGAATAGTATATTGAGACAGTACTCTAACAAGGTCACCGATATTAAAAGACACTATAAGCCCCCACTTAAAACTCTTCAGTGGCTTTCACTTAGTTTAGCTGCAGTTCTCAGGGGGGGCAGATACGGAGGCTTAACACAGTCATCTTGTGGGTTTTTCAAATTATTAACACACCCCTTTCCTCCACCCCACAAGATTATTATACTACCCCTGAATGAATCACAGGAGTACTCATCCTCCTCTTCAACTCAGGAATGAATAACAAAAAGACTAAAAAATACTAACATCTAAAATAAAACATTCTTTAGTTGAATACACACACATACACATGCATATGTACATGTATGTATGTACATGTGTGTATGCTTGCATGTATGCACAATATATGCATGTGTTCAACTATAAATATGCATGG
The DNA here is from genome assembly GCA_004027475.1 of Anoura caudifer. NCBI lineage: Eukaryota > Metazoa > Chordata > Mammalia > Chiroptera > Phyllostomidae > Anoura > Anoura caudifer. The sequence continues at coordinate 16,865 of PVKU01000622.1, forward strand.
CATATATACATACCATATATACACATATATGTACAGATATATACACACACACCATATATACACATATATGTACGTAGATACGTGGTTAAGCCCCTATCCTATCCACCTTTAGCTATACAAACCCTTATAAGCCTTTACCCTAATCTTACTCAAACTCGTGACTTCCTGCAATTGCCCGGGCTGCTTTATGCTCTGTGACTTGGTTTACTTTCTTTCTTCTTCCTTCCTGTGCTATGAGGTATAGCCACCTTGCTCAGATGGCCCACTTCAGCTGTCATCTTCAAGCCTTCCCTGATCTGAACACTCCCTCCTTGTGTCCCAGTGTACCTTCTATCATGACTTCTGTAACTCCTTATTGTAAATTTGTTGTATATCTACATCACCCTCCTGAGTTTTAACTTTCCAGAGGTAGAACTGGCCAGGTACATAACTGATGTTTGTTGACTGAAGAAGAAGAAGAAGAAGAAGAAGAAGAAGAAGAAGAAGAAGAAGAAAGAAGAGGAGGAGGAGGAGGAAATGGCAAGTGCATTACTTGGTCTCTCTAAGGCAAAGATATTCCTTTCCTTGAAATCCATTTATAGGTACAGAAAAAAGTTTTGGTTTATTTGCTATCAATAGTAAAGACAAGACCTTCTAAAGGTAGTGCAGTTTTTAAACTATGAGGCACTCTCTGATTTGGGGGCAAAAAATGAACCAAGCATACAACATGGTCAGGAAACTTCTTTGATTGACATGTTTACAATTCTGCCTATTCTGCCATCATGTTAAAAAAAAAAAAGAGTAGAAATTGAACTATCACCACCTTAAATTGCATCCTGCAGTGGGATTATAATTTGTAATACCAAAACAGTGGAACATTTATTTCTGTTCCATCTGTGCTGAAACAGCTACAGTGTTACCCTTCAGGGGTGTATTTATGGCCCTATCAGTCAACAAGCTCAGAGAAAGGGCTCTCGGGGGAGTATGATCACCTGACGGCAAAAAGAAAGCAAGCATGTTAACATGTGCCAGGTGAGATCATTCATAATGTGTTCGCCTTGAAGCCACCCAAAAGCACACTGAATGGAACCCTGAGAAAGAGTGTCAGGTAACTGTGTATTCAAATCCTCCCTCAACCCTAGGAGACAATGCCTTTTCCACCACAAAGTACTTAGTTGGTGTCAATTATAACGCCAGCATCAAAGTGATACAGGCACTTGAAGTTAAAGCTCATAAAGCTCTCTTTAATACGAGAAAAATCTAATTCAATGGTTAAATGCCAATCAGGGTGGGATAAGTAGGCAGCAGCTGAAAATACAAGATTTAGAAATCAACTGCAATTCCTTTGGGAATGCATTACTACTGAATGGCTGTCGGAAGCAGAACATAAATGAGTTAGCACCATTAACTTGGGGAAAAGGAATGACTCCTATTTAAGTGAACACACATAGAAACCCAGTACATTTTTGAAGTTACATGCAATATGGATTTGGAAAACTTCCTTAGTCTAAAAAGCATGTGCAAATGAATTTGGATAATGAAACAAATTAGGAAATGAAGAAAAATCAAAAGTGCATTTTCTTCAACTACTATCCATGTTATACATCTGATAAAGAATCAAATATCTCCTAAGGTAGTCGTGAAATTTTGGACTCATGATTGATCCATTCATCCTGAGAAAACATTTAGTCTTTAGAAAAGGGCATTGTCTCCTGGGCCAAAAGCAGATTTGAGCTTCATCATTTGACCTTTCATTTGCCTCCTCCCCAGCTGCCGCTTCTCCCTGCACTGTGGAAAGGAAGATGAGCATCGCTGGGGCTCCAGGGAAGAGGCCAGCAGAGAGTTGCTGCAAACCACTGACCCAGAAACTCTCCTCCTGTCTACACCGTGTCTTACCCCGTGTTCTTCACCAAACCACGGAGAGTCACGGTACGCATGGTAGAAGTGAAGGGAGGAAAGAAGGTACCTGGAAGAGGCCAAGTAGTCATGGTTGGGAAGAGAGAGGCTATGTGTCTGTGTATCACTCAGGGGCGTCCAACCTGCAGCCTGTGGGCCGCACAGGATGGCTATGAATGTGGTCCAACACAAAATCATAAATTTACTTAAAACATTATGAGACTTTTTTTTCTGATTATGTGTTGCAATGTATTTAATGTGTGGCCCAAAACAGCTCTTCTTTTTTTCCAGTGGGGCCCAGAGATGCCAAAAGATTGGACACCCCTGGATAAGGAAGGAAAACATCTCATATGAATCGAGCTTCTCCAGCTCACTTTGATTCTTCTGATACACAGGACAGGGGCCACCAATGACAAGTACAGTGTAGTCCCACTCCCAGCCACATTGGATTGGTCCAAGTTGATATCTGTCCCAGGCCGGGTCAATCAGCTCTCTTTCCCAGGGCTGTGGACTCTGGACCAAAGAGAGCATGAGTCAATCCTACATGGTGGCATTACTGTGAGATGTGTACATCTCAGAAGTACTGAGGTCATCTTTCCCACCTTCTCTGTACCTGGTTGCAGCAAGAAAGGATGAAACCAACAAGTGCAGAAAAATCAAGAGATGAGGAGAGAGCATTAAATGCATTCCAGGCCCAGCTCTAGCCCTGATCTTCTCCCAGTTTCACTGTCCAACTCTTCCCTCAATTACTCCATGAGTAATCATACACGGGAGAGTGGTGCGGTCCTGTGAGGCAGGCACACAGACCCAGAGTGCAAAAGCCAATCCTTGCAGAGTCTGAAGAAAATAAGTTAAAGGCAAGAAAAAGATCCATTCTCCTCCACGCATTATAATCCTTTAAAAATAAATTTTCCTAAGTTAATTTGAGTTGAGTTTTGGGGCTTATGTGCAAGAATATAAATATTTGATAAAATATTTTATCCCTGAGCATCTTTAAATATAATAGATTTAGAAGGATGATTAGTTTGACAAGCAAAGACATCCTGCCATCTAAGTGTGCCCAAGTCCTTTGTCTCAATGATAGTGGGGTTCTGTGGGAACTGCTGACTTGTACGTATGGATATATATACATAGATATGTGTGTAGATTTATGAATGTCAGAGCTTTTCTTAGTACCAGGGGTTAAAGTCAACACGTCCCCTTGCTGATTCAACACAATCTCAAGATAATGCGGAATTATTATAGGAGAGTAACAAAAACCATTTTGCAGTCCTCAGAAAAGTTGTGAAAGTTAATAATTTTCCAAAAGTATATACAAGAAAGCATTTAAAATGCTAATGTGATAAACATTATGTATGAAAGTATAACAAACATTTACATGGTGAAATTGATTAGAAGGCCAGGTGTCATGCAAGCAATTCGAATTGACACTTGAAGGCAGATTTAATTATTACATCAGTGTAAGAACTGTGTAACTTAGGAAAAGGTGATGGCACCAAAAATACATATAATGATATTAGCAAGTTTCAATATTTAGAGACAGAACACTGAGATTCATACTAGTTTTCTTGGTCACATATGGGTAGATTATTCTGTCAACCTGAAATATTCAAGACCTTCTGAATTGACATTTCATGTAACTTTAAAAAGATGAAGTCATTTACCAGGAGCAAGCTTTGTCCCACAGGAAAATATATATATATAATTAATTTAGGCAACTTTCAATTAAATAAATTCTAGTTCTCTCCATACCAGCATCTCAATGGCTACTTCTTAACACACAAGCACTCTACACTGCACACCCCTGCTCCCTCAAACCTCCCAAATGCCCCAATTCTCAGGGCTCAAAAGCTCCCAAGGCAAAGAAATCTGACATCCGAGTGAGTGAGCAGAGCACCACAATTTTTAGCTAGCCTTGCCATGGTAGAAGCCAAGACTGTCTGGGTCAGCTTCTTCTCCAGATTCTGCAGATAATTAATATTCATGAACTTCTATTCAAACATAAAACAGACTGGCTTTTTCATACAGTAAAAGGGTCCATTTCTCTCAAAGACTCTTTAACCACAAAGTGAAGAGAGAAGGTGAGCACAGGTGAGTGAGGGACTCCCTTCCCAGTTACCCAGCCACATAGAATCTACGTCATAGCTGCATTCCTTAATGCAGAGTCAACAAAGGGGCCAGAAAGAGCCAGCTGTAGCCCCACCAAGTCTCTTGTTTCTCCAGATGCTGAAGAGCTATGTCTCTGGTTCCAATGGCTTTGCTGTTCTCTGTTAAAATGCTGTAAGAAAGCCCTGGCTGCGTGGCTCAGTTGGTTGGAGCATTGTCCCATACACTAAAAGGTTGTGGGTTTGATCCCGTCAGGGCACACAACTGGGTTGTGGCTTCAGTCCTTGGTAGGGGAAGGTACAGGAGGCAACCAATCAATGTTTCTCTCACATCAATGCTTCTCTCTCTCTCTCTTTCTCTCTCTCTGTCTCTCTCCCCCTTCTTCTCTCTCTAAGATCAATAAGAATATAAATAAGGTGAGGATTTAAAAAAAGTTTTAAAAAATGCTATAGGAAAAAAGTTACCTAGATGGCCTGAGCTACCAGGAGCAACCTCCACATCACCATTATCACTGTCCACCTGTTACCACCTTAGACACCAATGCAACCTGTCCACAGAAACACTGCAGAGTGTGTGTCATTGGGGGGGGGGCAGCAGTGGGGGGGGGGATGGGGGGAGGCTGGGGAAACTGGAGGAAAGAATCCCAGGATCTTTTGTTTGCATATTTCCAACATCAGTCCCTATCCCTAGTTACTTACACCCTCTCATGCCAGACTTCGCATAAAACTTTTTAAAAATACACTGCTAAGGTGGCATTCAATTTTCCAAGCACAGCTCCAGCCCCCTTGCATGGAAGGCAGATCCACCAAGCCTGTTCCTTATTAAGCAATGATGTTTATCACAAGCCCACTGTTTCCACCATTATCTGACTGGTGCCAAAAAGTTTTGATTTACAAGCTAAAGAGTCAGAGAAAAGGGCCTTAAAAGGGCTTCAGTGTGGAGAATTCTTTTTTTAATGAGCACATTTAGGTTGCTATGAGTCAAGTTCAAAATTCAAGTCACATATAAACAATTTTTATAGGGGGAGGAGTAACCTGATGTTCAAATTCATTTGCCTCCCGTTTCTAAGTAATTTATCTTCAAAATTTCTGTGAAAAGTCTACAGAGTTGCCCAGAAAACGGCACCAACCATCTGTAAGTAAAAACAAAAACTCTCTGTAGTATATATCACAGGTTCAAAGCACTTTGGCATCAGCAGATTGAACACGTTATTAAAAGAATTTAACTGCAAGAAGAGCTACCATAATTACACAGCAGCTGGTCTAATGTTGACAAAACAACTTTTAAAGGCTTTCAGAAGCCTTAAAGGCTAATCAATTAAAAAGGCATGAATAGTAATGTGCATCCTGTCCTGAACATTGCGAGCTGCACCTCCTGCAAATACAGTCAGGTTTTCATTCTGGAACAATCATTTCTTACATCCTACAATTAAGCCAAAAACGAGAATAAATTCTAAGTCGTGTCTAGGTGGGACCATTATACTTAAAGTAAAACAACTCCATAAAACCTAATTATAAACACTGAACTTAATGAGCATTTCCATACTAGTGAAGTTATCATCAAAATGCCAACAGCTCATGCCAGTCTTTGTGCTTACTCTACCAAGAGCAGACAGGGAAGTATTTTGGATCACCATCTACACTGGCCAACAATATGCTGGAAGCATAAAGTATGAATGAATGTTGGAATAAGTCTGTACACTGCATCCAAGAAACACTGACTTAGTGAGCTAGAGATTTGCCCAAGTGGTCATGGGAATGACCAACTCCCTCAGCCAGGACCAGCCAGTTTCCTTCAATGTCCAGTTGAAGTCCATCTCTCGCAGGCACCCTTCTCCATACTTCCTAAGAGGCTTTTTTTCCCCCCGAATCCCTTACATTCAGAGAATCAGGAAGGATTTCACATGTCATTGGATCCATCCTCCTCCTAAAGAGGCCAGAAAACTTTTGCTTCCCAGCAAACTTTTTCTATAAAAGGCCAGATAGTAAATAAGGTAGGCTTTACAGGCCATAAACTCTTGTCATAATACTCACCTCTACCATTGTAGTGTGAAATCACCCATGCACAAGATTTAAACAAATGGGCTTGACTGGATTCTAATAAAACTTTATTTATAAAAGGAGGCAGGAAGCCGGATCTGACCCATGGTCACCAATTGGCTCACCCGTGCTCTGCCTGCATGTGCCCGCTCTTTCCCATTCAGTGTCCTGGGAGTCTCTTTGGGAACACCTCCGGTGAGTGGGGCTAGCCCCCTTCCTGGCAGCCTCTTCTATTTTCTGAAGCTGTCCCTTCTTTTCACTGAATTGAATCTCCCTGCAACTTGCCACCACCATCACATCTTCATCTTCTGCATACCCTGTCCTCTCCTAAACCATTCCCCATCCCAAGAGTGCTCTGCATAAATGGCCTTCCAAAACCATTTCTTTAATTACAGAAAATACCACTGGTTTTGCCTTCCGGAGCCCCAGAGAGTAAGTATAATAGCTCTTCCACCTGACGGCCCAGACGCACTTGAAGACCACTGTGAGATGTACTGTCCGCACCACTCATCTGGGATCTGTGTCGTAGCATTTTTTTTTATTGTTAGTTTTCTTCTTCCATGTACACAGTTTTTTCTCCTCGTTTAGGTGGCAAGTGAAACACAATCTCTAGCATGTAAGTTCCATTCAGTTTTATGAGTGAGAGTGGCAGAATGACCTCAGAAATATCAATCAACTAACTGTTTTAAACACCTTTCTCTGCAAATTCAAGGACTGCTTCTGATTCAGTAGGTGGACAGCTCCTCCCAGTCCCAGGGAGACGCTAGTGTGTCAGACTTCTTCAGGTGTGAAAACTGATCGTTGAGAGGCAAAAGGCCTCCTTTCTCTATCTTTGACCACCCCTCAACTAGAGTCCTGGAATATAAATTTAGTGTGCATTCTCTGTAACACCAACATTCCAAGTGAGAACTCTGAGGCAAGGCCCATGGTCTGTCCTTGTCACACATGCAACTTTCCTCCGTGCATTTTAGTGGCCCTATCACGGTCATTTGAATATCCTGTGCTATGTACCCTTCTCCTAAGTAACCCGCACCCCAGAGCACAGCACCACACACACCATTGGTATTATGTAAAAGCACACAGTAGGACTTCAATAACCCACTCTTAAATTTTAAAAATTAATAAAAACCTTAAGAATGCCCCTTATAACTAAGCAATCCTCCTCAGGATCTGAAATTGGGTCCCTCACAGACCCTACTTTCTAGACACTAGTAAAATAAATGTCTCAAAATGCTGCCTCTAAAATCTACTCCTCAGGAGAATTTTCTTTCGTAATCAGGAATAAAATATTCAAATATTTAAATAGGCTACTTTGAATATCATGCTTTTTTAGCACCAAAAGTCTTTAAGACAGTAACAATTATCCCGTCTCATTTATTGTCATTCTACTGTTTGTATTGCTTCTCCCCACTCCTGTGAAGGGCAGGAGGGAACTATTTCACAAAGTCCTGTCCTGTCTCCAGCCTCTACAAGTAAGCACGGACATTGTGTCTGTGCACGGAAGATATATTTGTGCACACTCACCAGGGTAGTGGAGAGGCCCCGCCAAGGTGGGCACCTGTCCATCCCGTGCTCCAGAAAAGCACACAAGCCATCAGCTCGAGTTGCACTGTCCCATACAATAAACACTAGCCATGTAACCACTTAAATTTAAGTAAATTAAAATTAAATAAAATTAAAAATCTACTTCTTCGACTTTACTAGCCACATTGCAAGAACTCCATAGCCACATGTGGCCAGTGCAGGTACAGAATATTTCTGTCACCACAGAAGAGACTAGAAAGTTCTACTGGACAGAGCTCCAGGGCTCACACCTAGCAGTTGACCTACGAACTGCCGAGGCCTGTTGGAGCAGCCCTCTGTATCCCCTTGACACCCAAAGGGAAAATGGGGATAGGGAACCATCCCACCTGGCCATGCCAAACAATCAATACCACATCATTTTAAAGGCATTCTTCAGGCAAAATGAACCAAAAAATACATATTTTGCTCTCACCTCTGGGAGTTCTGCCAAACTCCACAGCTTTTGCAACTTTATGAAAAACGTTTACACAGAAGACTTGATTCTCATCTAGATTCTAGTAAAAAAAAAGAGGGGGAAGAAAACATGAGGCAAAATTTCTCTGTTCTGAAAGCTGGCATCCTTTGTATTATTTTATGAAGTTCATTTTTGCTTTAATTATCACTTTCACCAGAAAAAGAATGCAGGATTTTTTCTTTATAAAATATTATCCCTGAGTAATATGTGCCTTAGATTTATCACCAGACAAGTGAAGTCATTCAATAATCTGCCTCTAGGTAACACAGCATATAATTTTGCTCTGGTTTACTGAAATTGCCATTTCCCTAAAATCCAAGAATAAGAGAAAGTTGCTAATAAATTTTAAATTTCCCACAGAGTTACTTTGGAGAACATAAAATTATGAAATGAGCTAAATTCAAATTCCAGGCTGCTTTCTGAAAGATGAGATGACCTCTTGATCATCTATAAAGTCTATGAAACATCTGTTTTGATAACATATGTACTTAAAATTCCCCACATGTCAGTTTCAAGTTACTGCAAAATATTGGGTAGCACCAGCTGCAAGGATTAGGAAGAAAAGCTGTTAGCAAAGTGTCATAAAATGTTCAAGATTTTAATGGAACCGCGGTCTCACTACTATTTGCATATCATGATCTCCACATGTAAGAAACCTGATGTGATATTGGTACGTTTTCCCTACCACCTTCCTACTAAGGGACTGTGGTGTGTTTAATTATGGTACCTTTTAACTAAAATGCCTCCCCTCATTATTCCTACCCCTACAAATATTACCTATCTACAAAGGTCAGTTAAATTCCCACTTTCTGTGAAAGTTGCTTCATCTCTTTTAGCCCACAGATCCCTACTTCTCTGCACTGATGTAAAATATTAAAGGCACAAATCTCTACTTCTCTGCACCTCTAGTAAATATGAAAGGACCACACAGCTGCCTCTTAGTTGTCCTCACTCTACTCTGCCATGCTGATCTCATCTTCTCCCGCCAGTGAATCTGTTCTAGTTTCATGGCTTGTATAGACATATAATGAAGCTCCCAAAATTATATCCTCAGCCCAGATCCATCTCCTGAACTCACACACATATTTCCAACCACCTAATTCTTATCTCCATTTGGAAGCTAACAGGTATCTCAAATGTCAGGTGCCTTAAGCTGAGCTGATCTTCCTCCGAAACGGCCCCTACTCAGCCTTCCCATCTCTGTAAATGACAGCTTACCCTTCCAGTCATCAGACCCCAACACTTGAAACCATCTTTGACTGTGCTTTCCACTTCACATCCTACCTCCTGCCTCTGGTAAGTCCTGTCTCCTCCACTCTTTCCAAATAGACAAGAAATGCCCCTTTCACCACCGCCACTGCAACCACCAGGTTCTAAGCCAACATCATCTGAATTATAACAACAACCTCCTTCCAGCTTTGCTCCCTCCCAGCTATTATTTATTTTCACAGTAGCCATTGATCTTTTCAATCATTTTATTAGGTAACTCCTCAGTATGAATTCTTTCAATGGCTCCCCAAATCACTTGAAGAAAGGGAGGGGAAGGAAGGAAGGAAGGAAGGAAGGAAGGAAGGAAGGAAGGAAGGAAGGAAGGAAGGAAGGAAAGATGTAGGGAAGGTGGGAGAAGACCTTTGCAATAACTTCTAAGGCCCAGTGTGATGGATGGCCTGCCTCCTTATGACCTTGTACTACTCTCCTCCTGGTTTACTCCACTCCTACCACTGGTCTCATTGCTGTTTTGAAAGCAAGCCATACATGATGCCACCAGAGGACCTTTTCATTTCTGCCTGGAAGGCCCCTCCTGCAGAGGTCCCCGTGGTTCTCTCCCTTACCTGATCCAGGTACTCATGTGACATCTTCACCATGGGGTCTTACATGACCACTATATTTAAAGTTACCAACTGTCTCCTGCCCTGACACTCCCTCTCCATCTTCCCTGATTTACTTTCTCCATAGCACTTATCACCATCTAACACACTGCATATTACTATAGTATTTCCTTATTCTCTGCCTTCGTCCCTCTATGGATTTTTGTGAGTATTATTCACTGTTTTATCCCCAGAGACTTTTCCTTGTTTTATTCACTACTGTGTTTCCACCTTGAACACTGTGATTGGCACAAGTTGGTCCTCAAACATTTAAAGTGAGAGACAGAGAGAAGCCAATTCCAAGTTCCATTAAAACAGATGTCATATCTTATCCTTCTTTTTTATATCATTAGGTAGGGCACAGAAAAAGTACTTGTTGCCTGATCATTGCCATGTTTGCATTGGCAAGTGTAAAATATTAGGTCATTCAAATTTTTGTACATGTTAAATGTAGACAGTGTGGATACAATATTAAAATATGTAACTATTTTTAAAACATTTCAAAGCCACTTAAACTCATAATCTCTATTTAAGTAGGGACAATTCTCAAAATCACCAATAAGAGACAGTTTAAGTGTTCCCTGAAAATGACACAAATATCCACCAAAAAAAGATGGGAAAGAAAATGTCAGTGTTGTCAATGTCAATGCCAAGACACGAAACAAGTCATTTGTGTTCTTTGTGCCAACAGCTTGATTATGAAAATGGACAAGGGCTTTTAATGACTCTATCCCACTCTGGCAAGCAGTGCTGTTGTGATGACCTAGATAAACTGTTAGGGAATTACAGAAATCGGGGGAACATAACAGAGAAAAGAGCAGCCTTTCCCCTCTTCCCCTCCCCTGTCTGAAAGACAAGGGTGTGTATACACTGTCCCCTCCCAAACAACTAGCATTTAAATAGGGAATGTACTAGTGAGTAAGTCTGAGAAATGGCCGAGAAAACTCAATCTTTCTACACAACCAGAGTGTTGCCTATAAAATGTCAACAATCAAGTACAGACCAAATGCAAACTAGGTTCTTTTTCATATGTAAAGGTTAGGCAGAAAGCTTTATAGAATACTTCATCTATAAATGATTGTTCCAAAGGATGAATGCTGTAACATGCCAAAACAAGCTTACCTTGTGATTTTACAGCACTCAGTCCCACAGTTCCCATAGTTCAGTCCCACAGAGAGCATCTCATCCAGCATGAGAGGACTTGGGTCTCTTCTAAAGTCTACTGAGCTACTGCAGTACAGAATCAACTGTACAGATACATCTGCTCTGTTTTGTGAAACCTATGCAAAAAATTCCATAGAATTCCTTTGTCTGTGTCTATTTATAGAAACAGGAAAATAAATATTAAATGCTAATTAATATCACATCTGTGGGCTTTACAAAATTCGCTTTTAGTTGTTAAAAATAGTGTTGTATGGCAGGTAATGGTTACACAGTTGGCATGACAGTGGTGACAATGATAGAAGTGCTGCTCATTAACTAACCTGTCCATTAATGCAGCAAATGCTGGTTGAGTGAGAACCTCTGTCATTCAAATATCTACTGAGCATCTCCTCTGTGCCAGGGCTTGCAATGGGTGATGAACTATTGCATTGCTCATATGTTTAAGGGAGCAGAAAAGATGGCCTCTAAAAACGAGAGAGCTGAGTTGAAAAACTGGAGCACAGCGCAGTTGGGAGGCCTCGCTGAGACAACTCAAGGATGTGAGGAGCCACAAAACCTCTGAATCAAGCCAATATTATAATACACCTTTTATCACTTGGGGAAAAAAACAGCTATCAGTTCACCAAATTTCAAAATTCGATTTACGGTTTAAAAATACAATAAATGTATACAACTAATTCCAATTTTTTGTTATTTATTTATTTTTTTTTTTAGAGAGCAAGGAAGGGAAGGAGAAAGAGAGGGAGAGAGCCAATGTGCGGTTGCTTCTTGAGCACTCTGCACTGAGGACCTAGATCACAACCCAGGTATGTGCCCTGACTGGGAATCGAACCAGCAACTCTTTGGTTCACAGGACCGTGTTCAATCCACTGAGCTAAACCAACCAGGGTTAACTCCAAGTTTTTAACAAGAAAAACTAATTTGAAATATTGATGTCTCATCAGAGACAAGTTTGATTCAAATACAGAATTTTGACAAAGATTCTTAAAAGTTTTAAATACAAGTGGAGGGTTGACAACCAAACCTAAGAAACAGAGCAGCATATAAATTTAACATAGTTGGAAAGGGAAATTAGTATCCAATTTTGGCTTTTGTATCCCAACATTGCCTAAGAAACTATTTCTTAAAAACATATAAAGGAAGCTGAACTCATAGCCCACTGTAAGTTGTCTACTATAGATTACCTGTAGGTTATCTATAGAGATTCAGGTTTGTGTTAGAGAATTCACAAACTACAATAATTATACTGTGAAAAACAGCCACTGTGAATTCTTACTCTTTCTAACCAAAGAGACGGTAGGTGGCCACCACGTGTTCCCCCACCCCACAAAACCTCCAGAAATGGAGGAATTTTAGCAGGAGGCACACTCCGGTCCTGGCCAGGCTGTGTCCTGGCCGTATATCTACACATGCCTCCACTGCCCTCCCCAGAACACCCCGGCTTTCACCAGCTCCTCCTCAAGCACAGAGTAAACCTGGCAGGGGCCAAATCGAAAATCCAAGATTAGTATTGGTAGGGTGAGGCGTGAAAATATCTTCTGTAACCCTGAAGATGAAGGGAAGAGAGTGCACATTTTGTATATATTCAGTATTCATCTTTCTATCTTTACATTACAGCTCTGTGATTAATTGCATTGCTTTGCTCAGAAATACCTTCGTCAGAATAAAATCTAGGTCTTTTATAAACTGTTCTTTTCTGAAATATTATTCCCTCTATTAATATCAATGTTTCAATATTTTTGTTAGGGCACTTTTGTGTGTATGTTTGGGAATTTGTTACTTGTATTTTGATTGCCTGTGACTTTAGTCTAAATAAATATAAAAGTAAAGGGGAATATGCATAGCTTGCAGATTTGCATTATCTCAACAGTGTTTTTCTCTTAAACCAGATGCAGAAATTTTCTAACAGCACATTTTTGATCAAAAGGTTTATATACAACACACACTTTTCTAGAGAAGAGGCAAGGGGCTAGCTCGTAAAGATACAGGAGAAGAGACGAATTATCTAACTGTGGATTCACAGAACTTAACCCAGAAAGACCTCGGTCACCAGCTAGTCCAGTATTTGGTGTTGCACAGGACATTGACCCTCAGGATGACCTTCAGAATGGGTTCCACTGTCAAACAGGTCTGGGACTCACTGAATGGTATACCTCCTTTCAGAGATTTAGAGTGATCATGCAGGTACTAAAAGTCCTGAAAAGTCTTGCAATTAAAAACATTATCTAATCCATTGTTTCCAGAAATATCAGACTATCGTACTTTTTTTCCCTTTAACATCCCACAGAACAGTGTCTCTTCTCATAGATCCTGCTCTAGAAATGCCAGTCTTGCAAAATCATTTTATAAATGAGAAAACTGACATTCAAAGAAGTTAAGTGGCTTAACCAAAATCTGGAAATTAATTAGTGCTTCATAATTCAGAAAATAGCATGAGGAGAGTTTAAATTAAAAGTGGCAAATAAAAATAAGCAAATATCCCAACATCTTTCCTTTCCACCCATACCTACCACAAAATAGTTGCCTCTTTTGTGTTTGTCTCAATCTTTTTAGTTCTTTTTTTTTTCTAATACTCACCTGAGGACATGTTTATTTCCTTTGTTTTAAAGAGAGAGGGTAAGGGAGAGAGAAAAAGGGAAAAAAACATCAATGTGTGAGAGAAACGTTGATCAGTTGCCTCTCATATGTACCCTAAATGGGGACCTAACCCCCAACCTAGGCATGTGCCCTGACTGAGAATCAAAACCACAGCCTTTTGGTTTATGAGACAACGCTCCAACCACCTGAGCCACACTGGCCAGAGCCCCTTGAATTCTTATATATCCTCAACTTTTACTTGCCTACTTGACCAATACATGTGGCTGTTAACCAGCTTGGATGCATTCATTAGCAAGCATGGCCATCCCCTCTGGGAAACTTTTTAACAGTGACCTTTCGGACTCTAGAGTTGAGACAAGGACTTACCAAGGGAGTGGCTTTCATGGAGGCCATGGGAGGATCACAGCCGATAGTTAAGGCAGATAGAGCTTGGTGGTTCTCTTCAAATTTATTTGTTTATTTTAGGGCTCCTCCAGATAAGATCAGAATCAGACAGGCTCAGAAAGTTTTCTTAAACTGATTATAAAGTGGTGATCTTTTAGCTCCTTTTCTGCACTCTTTTCCTTTCCATTTCCCATGTTCAACCTTATTCAGTACACTGCTTCTCCTGGAGAGATCTGAAACCCTTATAACTGCCCAGAAGCTATACGAAATTAGTTTACCTGCCTGTCTTTGATGTCTTCTGGGTGCTATAGCAACTCTACATTTCTTCAATTTGCATGCCCTAGCTGAAAATTACCCCTTTCAGCAAAGGCCTCTCCTCTATAGTTCCCAAGCCAAGAAGAAAGTATTAATAGAAAGTGTACCTTTCTTTAAAATGCTGTTCCATTATACGATACGTATCTCCCTTCATTTAGAAAGTTGAGCCTCTAAATAGCTTTGGTGGGAAAAATATCTCTTCCATCCAATTGGTTCCCACTTGCCTGGCTTGCCTACACCTAAGGATAACAACGTTGGCAACATTAGAAGATGAACCCTGAGTTGTTTCTCAGGACTGGGTGGAGTTGATGCTGAGCCAGCCTCATCTCACCTGGTGCTCCTTAAAACAACACTTCAAGTCAGCTGGCTGTGATTCCGATCTATGACAATGCAACAGGAAGGAGAACACTGGCTACTAGAGATTAAACAGATCTAGCTTTGTGTAGCTCTCAGTTTAAAAAGTGCCACCCCCAACTAAATGTGTTATTCTCTTCTCTGAGACAATTCATGAGAGTTTTTCAATAGCATAGAAGCACTTTTTATATTTTCATCTATATATATGAAGTTTTTATATGCTATCTTCTATTTTATTAGAATAAGAATCCAAAAACAAAACACTGAATGTATTACTACGAAGTAGCCACCAAAGAAAAGGAACACTATTAAGGCAGTAAGATATTACACGTGAATAATTAAATCTGGGTGATGAGAAGGGGAGTGATTATTTTCTTCCTTGAACTTTTCTGTTTTGGGTCTAATAGAAATTATCTACACACTTTTAAAAGCAGAGTATCACTTAGTTTGAAGTGTAAAGAAGCCAGCCTTTTATTTCCACCTATGAAGATGGCATTCCTAACTTTTTTTACTCAGTCAAGAACATGTTTATTGATTTTAGAGAGATGGGAAGAAGGAGGAGAGAGAGAGAAAGAAACATGCATGTGAGAGAGAAACATCGATTGGTTGCCTCTGGTACATGTGCCCTGATCAGAAATCGCACCTGCAACCTTTCTGTTTACAGGAAGACTCTCCAACCAACTGAGCCATACCAGCCAGGGTGGCATTCCTAACTTTCCCAACTCCTAGGTCATGGTAAGTAATGACTTACCTAGAAGATACTCTATTCCTAGAAAACAACAGAAGGGAAGTGTCTCAGAGGAAAATTGTCCCCACTTGTGATATTTGTTTGTTCTTTGTGGATATCCAGAGACTCAAATTAGGTGACAGTTGCATAAAATACAAAACCTATTCCTTCTATTTAAACTAGGCTTCTGTGATGTGCCTCCTTCTTCTCAATGTTTACAGCTTTTCTCTATGAAAGTTACAATTCTATTCAATAGATTTAACAAGGGCTTACTCTGCGCAAGACAATATGCTCATGCTGACATTCAAGAGAAGTAAGACGTATAAATAATAAGCTAGTATGTAAAAGACACTATGTCAGTACAAAATACAGGTGTAAGTAAAAGATTAAAACTTACACCACTGGGGGAGTCAGAAGAAAGGGCATCTTTGGAGAAATTGCATTCAAACTAGCTCTTAAAGAATAAAAAGGATTGTCAATTGAGAAATAATAGATGGAAGGACTCTCTCGACCAAGAACATGCTTGACCAAAAACAACTCAGAATCGCTACAAAAGTTTCTATGAATTCATTTGGTTGGGTGATTGGGAATATGAATTTTTTAAAAATCCATAAAAGAAAATTCTTCTATGAAGTGATACATAGAATAAAAACTGCCCTGACTGGTGTGGCTCACCGGATTGTGCATCATCCTGCAAACTGAAAGTTCGCTGGTTCAATTCTGGTCAGGGCATATGCCTTGGTTGTGGGCCAGGTCCCAGTACAGGGCATACAAGATGCAAATGATTAATGTTTCTCTGGCAAATCAATGTTTCTCTCCCTTTCCTTCTCCTTCCCTTCCTCTCTCTCTGAAAATAAATAAATAAAATATTTTAAAAAGAGAGAGAAACCATGCACTTCTAATAACTATTCCTTTGATCTGGTACAAAAGACACTACATACAGAATATTACTTCTATTAAAGTCAATATTTTTAATTGATAATATTTTTATAACAACATTTAAAAGTAAATTTTTGTATCTTCAAGATGGAAAACTATGAAATTAAATGTATTCTGCATGCAGAATTATATCAAAGAACAGCACAGCAAGAAAAGAACAAACTCCAGAGAAGTGCTAGATCTTTTAAATTATTTATTGTAGATCTCATTGTCTTAGAAGCCAAAAACTGTCTGTTTAACTTAGGTTGGTCTAAATACCAGTATTATACCACACTTTCAGTTGCTCAAAACTATTTTACTAGGTCATCACTAATGAAAACTTTTAAATGTCAAAAAATATATGTTGGTTCCAACTCATGTGGGAATTTAAAGTTCAATTAGGGCATCCCCTTGATTTTATAGTTCAAGCAAATGATTTTATAGTTCAAGCCCAGACAGTGGGTGACTAATTTGTTAAAGGTCACCCAGCTAGTTAATGATAACCAGTTAAACTGGAACAAACTAAGTAACTTGCCCTAGGTCACACAGTTGGCAACTGGTAGGGCCAGAATTACAACACAAGAGACACCAGGCCTCTGACCTTTACTCTATACTTTCTCTCTGCCAATGAAAAATCAACAAAATCCCTCATAAGCAGGTAGACTCCTGTAGATGAAAATCCATTTGTATAAAAAGTGGAGAGTGGTAAGTACATGCTACTATTATAAGTAGCAGTGCGGGTATACATTAACTAAATGGCTTTAATGGCAGGCAGAAACTAGTATTTCCAGATGTCTTGATGGAAGCTTAAATAATGTATATATTTGCTAATTTATTATACTATTTGGTACTGGAACAAAGAAAAATGAGATAAGAATAACCCGACCTTTATTTCTCCTGCTTCTTAGGGCATAAAAATATCGAGTAGTATATTTTTAAATATGTTCACCCAAAGTATTACCACTCAAACAGATTAACTGTTTGTTATTTAAATGTTTTTAAGCCTCACCTGAGAATATGTCTGTTGGTTTTAGAGAGAGAGGAAGGGGGGAGAGAGAGAGAAACATCCATCAGTTGCCTCCCATATGCACCTTGACCAGGGATCAAACCCATAACCTATGTATGCGCCCTGACCAGGAATCAAATCCACAAAGTTCGGGGACATCAGATGATGCTCCAACCTACTGAGCAACCAAGCCAGGCCTATATTGTTATTTAGTCATTTAGAATGCTTCAAGATATTTTTGTTTTGGCAATTCAAGTAACAATAAAAATTTCAAAAAATGGCAGAGATAGTGGAATAATCCTGGGTTTATGAATTTTACACCTATGGCTTCTAAAAGGTCTATCAAAAGATGAAGTTTTCACACCCAACATTTTCATTACATCTAACAACCCATCATGTGGTAATCATCCGTGCATACACCAACACACTTTTTGAACCTACTTTTAATTGTAGCCTCATTCCCTCTTGGCAAAAGAGAAAGTAGGTAGAATGCAGGACAGGAGAAAGTGTATTATACAGTCTTTGAGCTTATTGCATTCTGTCTAAAATTCCTTTGCTTTCAAGGGTCAACAGGCGTGTTCTAGTTTTTTATTTTCGTAAAAAATAACCCAGTACACTCTTTCTGTAACTGTGAGCATAAGAATTTGACTTTCTGTATCTGTCTACTCTTCTTTTGTAGCAACTTGATAAAGGTAAAAATGTCAACTAGACTGCTAATATGGTAACTCGTCACCAGTTATAACTATGATCCCTAATTAGTAGACTGAGAGAAAACTAAAATTACCTGATGAGGACATCATACTTGATGCATCTCTGGGGCATCTGAGGGCCATTATTTTAGAAGTGGGGACTATACAGGACTTTGGAAGCTTTTGTCTATGGAGCTATGCTAAAAGAAATAGCTATCAGTTCCTGAAGGCATGAAGCTTCTAAGCCATGATGGCCCCCATACCTGTCCAATGTGAATCTTGTCTCCTTACACCTGAGCTGTGCCACATGAACTGCTAAGGACCCCCACAAGGAAATGCCCAATGGCAAGCAGTGGCTCCCATACTATAGCCTCTGGTTACACTGGTGTCATGGGTGACCAATGGAAGTCTTGGAGTCACACTAGTTGAATGTAAGAAATTGCAGTAACCTTCATAATATATAGATAAGAACCCTCACCCATGAGCCTTTATTTTTCCAAGCCAAAGTTCTTTTCTTTATATTCTTTCATCAGATAATTGCCACCTCCTGCCAAGTCCTCATTCACAATCCTAAGCATTGACTTAATCATTTGAATACTCTTACCTGGTTCCTTCATGTCTTTCTTAATCTAAAAATGACAATAAAGGTTGCATGCAGTAACATATATACCAGATTTTATATAATAACAAGATAAAATCATCTGTTCTTCTGTTAAGTTTCTTTCTGACAAAACCAAGTATGTTACTGCATATTTTGACCAAAGCACCTTATTAAGCTGATGTTTCAAAGCAATATACAGTGACTCCCAGGTTTCTTCCAGTGATTGGTGTTAATATTCCATTGTTAATATTTAGTCATTTGTGGTACATATTTCTATCTTGCAAGGATTCTAGCTTACCAGGAAGGGCCAGAGCTCACAGAGATCGCTGGAGTCCAAAGTAGAGAGGAGAGGTGGTGAACCCAAGCCCATACCTGAGAGAAAAGTAAAATCCAGAGCCAAGAAACAAAACTCCTGTCCAAAATCACAAGAACATAAAATAAGAGATGGAAGCAAGTGGTAGGACCTAGATCAAAACTCGAGAATAAGCCAGAAGATCCTAGATGACCAACATAATCCGTTGTTGTGGCCTACCAGTTACTGGTACAAGGAATGTCAGGATGAATTACAGATCACAAATTAAGACTTCAATCAGTCACAGGCCTTCAAAAAATAAAACAGGCCCTGGGATCTCTTCTTTCAAATCCCTATAAGTCTATGAGAGATTTCAGCCCTTTCACTTAATTAAAAAAAAAAAAAAAAACCCACGTATTGGGGGACTGCTTTGTGCCAGGCACCAAAGAAAGCATTACAGAGTCAGAAAAAAAGAAAGAAACACAATTGGTCCCCTCCCTCATGTGGCTTACATGCTACAAAGAACTCAGTAATCCTTCCATTAACTTGGTTCTTTGTATCCTGATAGTTACAGAAAAAATGAAACACCTTTCAATTTCTCAGTTCTTATTATCTAAAGAAAGCACACTTTTTCCTAAAACCAATGCAATAAAAAGTATTTAAATACACCACCTTTCATATATAGGGAAATTAGGGGGGAACAAGAAAAATTTGCAACTACAGATTTTAGAAGACACAGAAATGATAACTAAATGAGCTTTCCTTAGAGTTAGACTACATGAAATCTGAGGTTATAATACTATATATCTTATTTTCATAGCACTTGACTTATAAGAGCAATATATATTCATTGTTGAAAATTTGGGAAATACTACAGTAAGACAATAAGAACATTTGTAATTCCATAATACCTAGATATAGTTACTGTTAATATGTTGACATTTCTTTCTACTTAGATGAACAGATAAATACAGATTTACATAAATTTACTTGAATACTTGTTTTTTAAATGGTACCACACTAATGTAGAATTTTATATCCTACTATTTTCTTAATATCGACTTAAACTGGCAGGCACACTTTTTTATATTATCCAGTTATGCTGACTGCTGATAGAAATAAACTTTAAAACCATCTCCTGTAAATGTGCTTAACATCGCTTTTCCCAGGTATGCTTATCTTCAATCTTCCATTTTAACTTTAATCTTCTATTATTTTTCTTCCCATTTAGATTGTCTTTTAAGTCATTCCTAAGGTTCAACTTTATCAGCTTGGTTTTCACTTATGCATAAGAACTGCACGTCATCTGTAAACATTCATATAATTAAATAAAAGCATCCCCAAACTACTTCCTGGAAAAGCCTATTTGTCCACTCAGAGAAGTGTCTATTTATCTCCACTCTTTGTTTATTCTTTCTCTGTCAGGCAAGAAAAAAAAAAGTCATGAATAGGGAAAGAACTGAGATTTGAAACCTGGTCAGGCTTTTTGAAAGTTTAAAATGTCACATTTCCTGTAGAGGCAAACATATTTCTCCTTTAACTGTAATACTTTATTCCGCTTTTGTTCAAAATATGTTATATTTGCTATAATCTATGTTTGCTTTGACTACTGATCTCCCAATTGCCCACAAGGATGTGGATGAGGTTTGAGGCTCCAGGATCTGCCCTCAAACCCTTCCCCAACAGGAGCCCCCCAAGGATGCCAGCCAATGCCCTAGAAAACTGTCACTTATACACTAAGCTTCTTCCATGCACTTGAGTGATGGCCATCTCGTCCTGGTGCTTTATCTGCATCTGGTCTGCTGATTAGATCTGGAGTATCCAGAGCACTTGCCATTTCCTCCAATGTGTTTATTGCTTGAGAAATCTGGCTGTAGAACTATTACTCAGCAAAATCAGAAGCACAGAATTCATTTACACTGTATATTCCTTTTTTTTTATTTCTATGTTTGATATGATGTAAACCAAATGCTTCTACAATCCTCATGTCATAGTATTTAAGAGTCTTTCATTATTGTCTTGGAAATCTATTGCAAGGATATTTTCAAATTTGTTTTTGGCTATCTCATTTTTAGTGTGCCTGGGATCTGTTACCTTTCATGGGCTCAATTTAATAACCTGACCCTTCAAATATTTCTTTTTCATTGCATGTATCTGAGTAAGCATTCTTTCTCTTTCCTCAACTTTCTTCTATGTGTTTTCAAAAAGTTTTAATACAAGACCTTTATTTTTCTTATGAGTTCCCATAAGGAAATTCATACACTCCCCACTTGTTTATGGGTAATTTGATTTGAGTATTTCTTTCCATTTTTTCCCCTTAAATAAATGTCTGCATTTGAATTCTCTTTTAGAGAACCATTTATGTACTTCATGTCTTTCTTTAGAGTCCCCTCTGCCGTTAGAATATGGAATGGAATGGAATGGAATGGAATGGAATGGAATGGAATGGAACGGAATGGAACAAAATGGAACTGGAATTGGAATTGGAATGGAAAAAAAACATCTATCATTCAGTATATGCTCCAATCTGCATTGCATCTGCAAGGCACTCAGTGAACACTTCCTGAATGAATACATGATACCAAGAGTGAACAGTCATGGAGCATTTACTAGTATCATGTTCCATGCTAAGCATTTTACATGTATCATGTCACTAACTCTCAAGCACTAGACTGTAAACATCATTGGCAAAAAGTTGTCTGTGTACACCTAGCACCTAGAGCAATGCTGGCATATACTAGGTGATCACTATATATTGCTGCATAGATAAACTGAAAATCTGTATGAATTAGGTGCCATTATTATTCATGATTTACACATAAGGAAAATGAAGCACGAAGAGGTTCAATCACTTTCTGAAGTGAAGTATATGTGAAGTCAGGACTTGAACCCAAAGCCCACATACTTAACCAGGATTTATTACTAGTAAACTCAATACCTACCTATATGAATGCAAAAAACTTAACTCTGTTCATCTTAATAAATAGTATGCAATGTTAAATATTGTAAGCAATGATTTTCCAAGAAAAAATGTACAGATGATGTTTTAAATAAATACAGTACCCCTCCTCCCATCCCCAGTTTTGCTTTCCTCAATTTTAGTTACCCGTGGTCAACCAGTTTGAAAATATTAAATGGAAAATTCCATAAGTAAACAATCATAAGTTTTAAATTGCACACCATTCCCTGTGGCATGATGAAATCCCTCTCAGTCCTGCTCTGTCCCACCCGGAACATGCATCATCCCTTTATCCAGTGTATCCACACTGTATACACTCCCTGCCTATTATAAGTCACATAGTAGTTCTTTCGATTAGCAAATCAATCAACTACCTCAATATTGCAGTACTTGTGTTCAAGTGACCCTATTTTAAGTAATAATGGTCCCAAAGCCATTCACATAACTTTTACTATAGTCAGTTGTTATAATTGTTCTATTTCATTATTAATTATTGTTGTTAATCTTTTACTATGCCTAATTTATGAATTAAACTTTATCATAGATACAATACATGGGGGGAAACATAGTATATATAGGGGTCTGTACTATCCATGGTTTAGGCATTCACTGGGGGTCTTGGAACATGTACATTGCAGGTAAGGAGGGAACTACTGCAATCAGATAGGCAGATATCTGTAAGCTCCTTGCTAGCTATGCAAGTAAAAACATGATTTCTCTTGAATCAATTTCTTCTGCTGCATTTGTACACTAGACACTGAAGATTGCGGGACTTTTGATAAGTGGATATTTCTTTTTTTTTCCCCCAGAGCAGTTCTAGGGTTATTTAAGTAATCTGTTTCGTCAATTCCTTTAAAAATAAGAATGGCACCAGTAAAATAATCATTTATTGGGACTGTGTTAAAATTGCCAAGAGTTTATGAGTAATCTGCTTATATAATGGGAGACTTACATGTCTTTCAAACATCTCTGCTACTTCTAGTCACCTGAGTACCTGAAACGTTACCATTAGTACATCATTTTTAGGGTTTTGATTTCTTGTATATTTAACAACTCATTAATAAAAATAATATATCCCTTTGAAAAGTATAGTTATTTAAATTCATTATTAGTTTTCTCCTTAATTCTTTATTAGCCCACACCCTAGTGGGAACTAAGTGATATTTGGCAGAGAGCAAAGCCTTTTGGGAACAGCGCATAGGGGTACTGAAGCCATGGGTTGAATACTAAAAAGAGGTGCAGAAATTAAAAGTAGAAAGACACCAAATGTGTAGTCCAGCATAAAGGAAGAGAGGGAGGGAGCAAAGAGCAAGAGAGGAAAGAAATTGGGGGGTAAAAAACTGGATTGAAACTCTGCTATTCACCTTGGAAAAGTCACTTAATCTCAGAGCCTCAGTTGCTCCACCTATAAAATGAGCGTAATAAAACCATGACTTCCTCACAGACACTTTAATAGCAGATCTTAATGTGTCATATAAATTGTACAGCATAATATAATACATAGTAGTGGTGTTTGACTTGGCATTATTTTCTTGCAATCAGCCCATTTATGCATTCTGTGATATAAACATCTTACAAAGACAGTCAACAACTCCAAAATATAGACCCATGAATCATAGCTACTTTTTTTTTTTTTGTTTGGAACCATTTCTGATATTTTCTTAGCCCAATAGGCCAATTCACAAATTTAACAGCCTTCGTGAGTCTACAAGCTCAGGAAGCTTACTATGTGCCCTACAGACTACAGTTCTGTAAAACCTCTGTTTAAACCAGGAAGCTTCTTTTAAGTCCTGTTTTCAGTTTGGGGCCTTTGGTCAAGGTGGAAACTAAAATTGAAAACAGATAGATGTTTTACATTTAAATGGGTTTAACATAAATGTGCTTTAAGCCATTTCATGGCCGATTGCACAAATATCTTTTGCAAACTTGATACACGTGAGCACATCGACAGTAGCCATTAATGTCTTCTAGAGAAATAAGGTGCAGATCTAAAATTTTAAGCAGCCACCCTGAGTCCTCTTGTTCGAAAGAAAATGTAATGGCTTTAAGGGAATTGCTCTAATAATATCACGGCTTCTGCAATGGCTGGCCAGAGCAGAGCCAAACCGAGTGCATGTCACTGTAAGTCAATTTAACAAGAAATAAGCTTCCCCCTGGAGAATCTAAACTCCCTAGCCTCCCACAAAGAAAATTGAATTTTGGAGGTCACACCTTGAGTAGGTTACCAGAGGGAGAATCTTAACATTTTTTTTTCTTTTAGTCGTATGCTCAGGGAGGTCAATGTTATTCTGTCAATAAATGGCTACCAAAAACCTGCTCCCCCCTCAACTCCCACCCTCCCCAATCACAAAATTATAACAAGTCCTCTAGTCCCAGAAAAAAATGAAAAATGATCGTGATACTTAAGATGCCAGGGACCAGACTGGATACAATCATGTTCAAACATCAAGTTTTGAATCGCGCAGTGAGGAGCAGGGTCGATACTGGGGGCGGGGGAGGGGAGAGGAAGGGAGAAGAGCTGGTGAGACTGTGGTGGGGGTCAGAGTGAGTCAGAAATGCCGACAGACAGCTTTAGGCTAAAACTGACTGTTTAACCAAATGTAAATCAACCGAACTGCTGTTACCGAAAAGAAAACCAAGTCGCCAAGTCAAGCCTAGGCGAAGCCCTGGATGGGTGGGTGGACGGCCCCTCGCCGAGTCGCTCGGGTGGGTGGTCGGAGGGCCTGGTCCTCTAGATGACTGGAGCTGCCCCAGCTCCCTGAACCTCCGGCAGAGGCTCTGGGTGGGCGCACTCAAGCCGCCGCTGCCGCCGCCCCCCCCCCCCCATCCCCGCCCGCCAGGCAGCAACATGTGCGGCGCTGCCACTCCGCGGCCCGGGAACTCCCTCCGGCTGGAGTTCCTGGTGGACGCACGCTTGGCCCTGGGAAGGTGCTTAATTACTCTTGGAAAAGATTCCTCCAGCGTTGAACTTGGCAGGTCCTGACATTTCCAACCCACTCCCGGCGCGCCAGCACTACACACTGGCACACACACACGCCCCCCTGTACCTGTCCAGGCTGCGCGCAGTGCTGGCTGCCCACTCCGGGGCAAAACACCGGAGCCTACGCAGAGACCAGGACCCCAGCTCCGCTGGCCCCGGGGTGGGGGGGCGGGCAGGGGGTTGCCTTAGTACTGGGTAGCCCCAGGGACTAATTCCACTTTCCTCTTGGCCCCGGCTCCGCAGTAGTTCGGGCCGCTGACACCAACCCCGTGTCCTTTTGTGCTCTCCTGGGAAGCCCGACTCTACTCACCCGGGCTGCGTGCGGATTCCGGCCGCCAGTGGCAGCCCGCTGCCCCATCCCACGAACACTGCGGCGCCCCCAGAGTGTGCAATGCGGAGCCCCGCCAGCGCGCAGCCGGAGCCGGAGAGTGAGGGGAGGGAGCCGGAGAGGGAGGAGGAAGGCGGGAGAGAAAACGCAGCGGGGAGGGTTGGGGGGTGGTGAGGGGCGCGCGCGCGCCACTCCCACTCACGCCGGGCACTAGTCGCCGCCCGCGGCCGCAGCCGGCCAGCCCGGCCTCACAGGCCGCGGGACCAATCAGTACTCGCGGGGGGAGCCGAGCCCTTCGCGGGGCATGCTCATTGGGTCGGCGAGCACGACCCAACTCCCTGAGTGTCCGCTGGACGCGGCGTCTGCAAACTCCCGCCCGCAGGATTGGAGGGCCAGGCACCTATGGGGCATCCGGCTCTGCGCTCGGGCTGGCACAGTGAGTGAGCAGTCTGGCGGGCAGAACCGGGAGGATTTGAGACATGCCTGTGAAGCCCGTTCCCAGTGAGTGTTTAAAACGCACAGTGTTTGCTCAGGTTGCAGCGATTCCTTCCTGCCAGCGACCCCCCGAGCCTCTCACCTCACCCTGGAGAGCAGCTGAGTGATGGAAAGGCTGGCAGTAGGAAACGGCCGCAGCCAAATCTTACTCCCTGCCACTCCCGGGCCGCACGAAACCCATTGTACTTAAGAATCGGAGCTGAAAAGCTAATCGAACTCCTCAACCAGGTTAGACCTAGACCACTTAACGTTTGCAAGAGGACTTGGACTGCAGAGCGAACAATAAAGGGGAAAGAGAGTCTGCGAGGCGGGTCTTAGGAAGTGGGAATCCGGTTGTGGGTTTTGGTGGACATAATTCTCCCACCTTCTGGCATATCCTTTCCCCAAGTAAAAGCCCGTCTCCTCGCAGCCTCTCATGAAGTATTGATTTTTTTCTCGTTGTAAGTCGTGTTTGACTCTCCTGTACTTTTCGATCCAGAGCCTCAGAGTGAAAGCCGAGGGTGGCCCTAACTTCCGCCCCTCTGAGCACCACGGAGGGCTGGCGTGGGAGAGGGTGATAGGGAAAGTCTTCTGGAAGAAGGAGTGCGTGTGTCTACCTGAGAGCCTGGAGCTGGAGGCTAGGGACGCCCCACCTCCGCCAGGTACCTGGGCCTGCACTGGCTGCCTTCCCCAGGACAGCCCGCCCCAGTGGCTACATTTAACCATCTTGGAGGCCCCTCAGTCTCCACCTTTCTATTCTTTGAGCTTCTTTTCGAGCAGGCCTCCTCTGAAACTCCCCCAGCCCCGCCTCTGCTCTTCCCCATAATCTACTCATAAAAATATATATTTTTTTTAAAACTCCCTTCCCATTCCCTCTGTCTGGAAGGGCCTCGGATAACGTTTTGTTTTTTTGTTTGTTTGTTTGTTTGTTTGGGGGTTTTTTGTTTGTTTTTTGTCAAGAGCTTCTGGATCTCAGAAAGTTTTTCTCTGATTCAGTTTATGTGTAGAACCTTTGGACACTGAGGTGGTCACTGCAGTGCAGTCTCTGCGGGACTAAATGAATTGAACACGAGTTAGTCAAACGGAACCTGGAACTGCCGGCGACTCGGTGCATGGCAATCTGGTACTGTTCAGGGCACGTCCTGGGTGCCATCGCTGCCACTTAGTTTTCAGGGAAGAAATTCCTTCTTCTAAAGTTCCTGTCCATGTACATATTTCACTTGATTTTGATTTTTTTTTTATTAACTCAGCTTATAGTTTAGTAAAAACTTATCTGGGTTCAAAATGAAGTTCAATATATTACCGCAGTTCATGGGACTCAGTCCCTGGTGGAGACAGAATCCTTAGGATCCCTTTTTTTAAAAAATGTATTTTTAAAAAATGATAGAAAAAAATATGCACTCAAAATGTCAGCAGGTAGGGGTTATCTCTGTGTGGTGGGATAATAGATGAATTTTTTCTTCTTTATACTTTACCATATTTTCTAAAGAGTATGCAACACTTATTATTTGGGAGGAAAGTTTTAAATATGTTTACTCCAAACATGCAATACTCTCCAGGCATCCATCAGATGAGCTGTAATATTAAATCCTCCTTCTACTTTATCCTTCCCATTTTATCACTCACCAAGTCCTTGAATTCTGTCTCCTAGAGTAGCTTTCAGATCTCTCCATCCTCCAAATCCATTCTGTCACTACCACAGCCTCATCATTTCTTACCCAGATTGCAGCAACAGCCTTAATTGTTCTGTCTAGTCAGCCACAATGCTGCCATGTCTCCTTAAGGATGACAAAGGTGATTGTGTCACTTAAAAGCTAAAAATCTTTCAGTCCACCCCCACCTCCAACTTCATTGCTGGGAAGTTCAAACCTGGTACATGTGGGACAAGGCCCATCCCTCCCTGCCTGGCCTCAGCCTCCCATGTTGGCCTCATCTCCTGCCTTCACACTTCCCTACGCAGGAGGATCTGCCCACTGCAAATTTTTGTCCTTTGCACATGTATTGTGTGACTTCACATGTCCACTGCTAAGACTGGAAAGTGCTGGGATACCACCCTTCCCTTCCTCACCTAACACCATCAATTCCTACCTCTGCTTAAGACTCACTTAATATATCACCTTTTAAATGAAGTCTTCAAAACTGACAGGGCCAGAGTTAGCAACGTCTGCTCTCCATACTCCAAAAGCAAGCACTTTATTGATTCAACAACTATTAATCCAACTTCTGTTATGTACCAGCCACAATGACTAAAATATATATACTCCTGGAGCACACCATGGAAGAAACAAACATTAAATCAAGTCACACAAATAAATAATTGTAAACTGAGATAAGTGTGATGAAATCACTACATATGTGACAAGTCACATGGTTTATTTTGAACACATGCCAGCTATAGTTCTTACCATATTAGGTTATAATGTGTTGATTTACTTGTCCAAAGTTCTGATCCCATCATATTTATCTGCGTGTCCCCATCTAGAACATAGTGCCTGGCTCTATGTTATTTTATCAAGTAAGTGCTCAATAATTTTTTTAAATCCTCACCTGAAGACATTTTTATTGATTTGAGAGAGAGAAACATTGATATGAGAGAGAAACATCGATTTGTTGTCTCCCAACCAGGACTGAACCCACAACTTAGGTACCTGCCCTGACCGGGAATCGAACCTGCAACTTTTTGGTGCACAGGACAACATTCCAACCAACTGAGCCACACTCTGCCAGTGCACTCAATACAATTTTAAAAATAAATAAATAGGGGAGAAAATGAATGGGTACATGAAATGCTCATAAAGCATTTTGTTTCATGAATTGACATGCTACTGTTGTACAAAGTCTAAAACACTTTAGTGCTGTTTTAAAAATTGATATTATTAGATCCTTATCATAACACTAATTTGACTCTTCTGGTGTAAATGATCTAATTTCTTGTTTGATGTCACATTTAGGTAATATAGGTAATGTCCTATTTGTGGATATTCTACTGTTGCTAGGAGGAATTTATTGTTTAGGTTTTCTTAACATTTTTATTTATTAATTTAGAGAGGAAGGGAGAGAAAGAGTGAAACAGTGGCTGGTTTTCCACTTATCCATGCACTCATTGGTTGGTTTCTGCATGTGCCCTGACCAGAGGTGGAACCTGCAACCTTGGCACATTAACCAACCTACTGAGCTACTCAGCCAGGGCCAAATTTATTCTTTCTTAAATAAAGTTGATTTTTAATATATAAAAAAAAACAATTTTAAGACACAAAGCACAATCCATAAAATGGACTTTATCAAAACTAAAAATGTTTGCTCTGCCAACAACACTGTTGAATGAATGAGAAGACAAACATAGACCGGGAGAAAAATATTTGCAAATCATATATCTGACACAGGACTGGCAGCATAGCTGATATATATATATATATAAAACTCTCAAAACCCAACAATGAGAAAACAACCAAAATTTTTCAATGAGCAAAAGATTTGAACATTTTACCAAAGGAGATATAAAGATGGGGGGAAACTCATTATCATTAGTAATTGATGAAATGCTGATTAAACCACAATGATACTGCTATACACCAATAGAACACCCAATGCTGAGGAGAATGCAGAGCAACCAGAACTCTCACACATTGCTCGTGGGAATGCAAAATGGATCAGCCACTCTAAATATAACTTTATAGTTTCTATAAATTTAAATGCACACTTAACCATATGACCCAATATTCCCACTCCTACATATCTACTAAGTAAAATCAAAGGCCTACGTTTACTCAAAAACCTGTTAAATACTTATAGCTATTTTATAGCTAAAATCTTGAAACAACCCCAAAATCCCTCTACTGGGAAGTAAATAAACAAACTGATTACATCCATAGTAAGGAATGTTACTCAAAGATAAAAGGAATGAACTGTTGATACAAACATTACCTATTTCAATGAGTTATGCTAAATGAAAGGAAACAGACTCAAAAGCTAAATGTACCCACTAGTTAAAAACGTTAGAGTAGCAGCCCTGGCTGGTGTGGCTCAGGGGACTGAACACTGGACTGAGAACCAAAGGGTCACTGGTTCCATTCCCAGTCAGGGCACAGGCCTGGGTTGTGGGCCAAGTCCCCAGTAGGGGGCATGTAAGAAGCAACCACACATTGATGTTTCTCTCCCTCTCTTTCTCCCTCCTTTCCTCTCTCTAATAAAAAAAGTTAGAGTAGCAAGATAAAAGAACTTGAGGTTTTTCATGATGATGGACCACAGTTTGAGGTCTGGATGATCTATATTTACATTAGGCAATTATTTAAACCCTTGTTATTTCAAGTTTCCTGTCACACAGAGCTAAACCTCATTTTACCTAATATAATGAGTGCATGAATTAATCAATTAATGGAAATTCAATTAAATGTAGTCTTCACGAAAGAAGAAACTATTTTACTCACTGACACATCATCAATGCCTCACACAATGCAGTACACAGAGTGGGTACTCAATAAATAATAGTTAAATTCATAAAGAAATAAAGATAAAGTTGGGGTTTTATAGAAATGTAACAAAATTTTCCATTCAGATGAGTATTTTCCCCTTCAAAGTAGCTGCTTTGGCACACTACATTTTTCATTCCAGTGATGCTGCTCCTACTTCAAAATATAGTCTCTTTCCCCTTTTTGTTTATTAAAATATTGCCTTTTCTTTAAGTGATATTGTTCTCTTAAATAAATTATTCACTTTCTTTCTTTCTCTTGATGAGCAAACAGTAAATTTAATGTCTTAACATTTTACTCATTTTTCAATATCTCAAGTAGTATCTAATTCATCTTCTTTTCTTCTACAACAAATATCAGAAGTTTATATAACAGGCACATGGTAAAAATAAAAATGCAGATTTTATGCAAAGCTTAAGAGATTTTGGCTCAAAAAACCATCATATTTCCAGATGTATCACTAAAAGTAATTTTCATTTGTTGGACACTGATGGTTGACATTAAGCTCTTGAAATATCATTAAAATATTTTGCTCTAACCACTTTGCACAGTCAAGTGACTTTCAAAAAATCATTTACAGCTAAGCTGCTGTGAAGGAATTTATTAAATAAACTATTTTTTCTCCACCAGCTTTTCTACTAGGAAACAGTAATCCTGACTTCCAGTCAAGATGGAGGCATAGGTAGACATGCTTCACCTCCTTGGACAACCACAAAAAGGAATTACAAGTGCATCTCAAAACAAAAACCACCCAGAACTGTCAGAAAATCAAACCATATGGAAGTCTGACAACCAAGGATTTAAAGAAGCCACATTCATCCAGATGGGTAGGAGGGGTGGAGAGGCAAGGAGACACAGAGTATGGCAGAAGAGCAGGTATGAGTGGTACCACATTCACATGTGGTGAATAAATATCAGGAGGGACATCTTGGGAGCAAACAATCCCAGCCCCAGGCCAGAATGCTCAGCCCAGGGTTCCAGCTCCAGAAAGATAAATCCCCATAACTTCTGGCCATAAAAACCAGTGGAGGTTGAAGAAGTGGAAGAAATTGCTGGATTTTTAGGAAACTTTGTTTAAAAGGCCCACATGGTTTTAAAACATATGCAAACTCACCCACTCTGGGATTCAACACAAAAGCAAAAACTAGAAGGGCACCAGTGGCATATGGGGAGTTAGTGAAGTGACTGGAAACAATGCAAGTGCTGGTCAAATCCCCAGAGGCCAGGCAGCAGTACAGTCACCCCTTCTAATCCTCCCCACACACAGAGCCACAGAGCAGAGAAGCAGGTTGCCCCACCCTGACAATTACCTAAGACTCCGCCCCGCACAATTTACAGGTACATTTTACAGAGAGTCAAAGCAGCTCTACCTAACACACAGAAACAAACACAAGTAGGCTGCCAAATTGAGGAGACAAAGAAATATGACCAAAAAGAAAGAACAGAATAAAACCCCCCAAAAAGAACTAAATAAAACAGAGATAGCCAAACTATCAGATGCAGAGTTCAAAACACTGGTGATCAGGATGCTCAGAGAATTCACTGAGTATAGCAGCAACATAAAGAAAGAAGTAAAGGTTACACTAAGTGAAATAAAGATAAATCTTCAGGGAACCAACAGTGAAGGGAAGGAAGTCAGGATTTGAATCAATGATTTGGACCATAAGGAAGAAACAGACATTCAACCAGAACAGAAAGATAAAATAAGAATTCAAAAAAAAATGAGGATAGTGTAAGAAGATGCTGGGACATTTCCAAACAGGCCAACATCCAAATCATAGGGATGCCAGAAGGAGAAGAGGAAGAGCAAGAAATTGAAAACTTATTTGAAAAAATAATGAAAGAAAACTTCCCAAAATTGGCAAGGGAAACAGACACACAAGTCCAGGAAGTACAGAGAGTCCCAAACTATTTGGATCCAAAAAGGACCACACCAAGACACACCAGAATTAAAATGTCAAGGGTAAAAGATAAATAGAGAATCTTAAAAGAAGCAAGAGAAAAGCAGAGAGTTTCCTACAAAGGAGTTCCCATAAGACTATCAGCTGATTTCTCAAAACTTTGCAGGCAAGACAGGACTGACAAGAAGTATTCAAAGTGATGAAAAGCAAGGACCTACAGGCTAGATTACTCTATCTAGCAAAACTGTCATTTAGAATGGAAGGGCAGATAAAGTGCTTCCCAGACAAGATAAACCTAAAGGAGTTCATCATCACCAAGCCATTATCACATGAAATGTTAAAGGGACTTATTTAAGAAACAAGAAAATCAAAACTGTGAACTATTAACAACTGAATCTAAAAAAAAAAAAAAAACCCAAAACCAAAAAACAAAAACAAAAAAAAACTAAGCAAACAACCAGAACAGGAACAGAATTTCAGAAATGGAGATCACTTGAAGGATTATCAGCTTGGTGGGGGAAGGAGGAGAATGGCAGAAGATGTACAGGGATTAAAAAGCATAATTGCTGGTACAAAATAGACAGGAGGAGGCTAGGAATAATATAGGAAATGGAGAAACCAAAGAACTTATATACATGACCCATGAATATGAATTAAGGTGGGGATTGCTGGAGAGAAGGGGGTACTGGGCAGAGGGGAGCAAAGGGGGAAAATTGGGATAACTGTAATAGCATAATCAATAAAATATACCTAAATAACAATTTAAAAAAAAAAAAAAAACAGTAATCCTGGCTGCCAGCAGAGAACCCTCCCATTTGTGTGAAGACCTCAATCAGCTTTATACCTTGTTTCTATCAGAGAGCTTTTCTTTGCATAAACTCAGATATCGTGGTACATGGAATTGACACTAATTGTTCAAGTAAGTAAAGCTCTCTCCTTAATAACCATCAGATAATAAAAATATTGGAAGTTAAAAAAAGGAAGTCGAGGGAGATGGGCAGATATGTATGTAAGCTAAATAAGATATTGTAAAGAATGAATCCAAAAGTTTTAAGTGTTTCATTACCTTTTATTGCTGTATCTGATATAATCAAGTACCAGTTAAATTTTTGCCGCTGACCTCACTTCGGTACTTAGCCAACAAAGGTGAAATAGGTTAAGATTTTAGGAGGTCGGATTCCCATCATCTCATCAACTTCTTTCCTCATCCTTATTGCTGATGCCTATAATTCCATGATCAGGACAAACCTCCTTAGCCAGATTGCAAAAAGGGTTTCTCTTGAATTAAGTGCTAATCTGAACCTTTGGTAATGCTGCCTAGAACTTTGCTGATAAGAATCATGAAACCAATCTGATGGATTGATTAGCAAACTTTAGTGAGGGAGAGCAATTACAATTTCAAGTACAGACATGGACAGATTGAGGTGGCTGCAGGACATGCAGATAAGTTTACCCAGTGGGTATTTGGATATGCAGATCCAAAGATCAATAGATATGTAAATGTTTAAGATTTAAGTGTGGAAGTTCAACTCTCACTACTCCATTTGTGCCCATAGCAAACATTGTGAATGATCATGTACTTGTTTCTTCTGAGCCCTCACTTGGCCTCAGCACCCTTAAATTCACTTATCCTCATAGCTACCAACCAACAGACAGTTTTTGAAAAAAAGATGAAAAACAATTTTATCATAAATTGTAGGATTAATCCAGGTTTAGCACTCTGTAGGCTGGTACAAGAAGACAGTAGCTAAGGAAGGTTTTATGCGAACAAGGAAGTGACTGACGATGTTGTATAGATTGGGTAAAGAATAAAAAAAAGCAAGGATGGACTTCAAAATGAACATTTATTTCCTAATCAATTCCAAGAATTGAAACCAACATAATTCCCTGTCTTCCTTTTTACCAATTCTGGTACCAGACATACGTTTCCCTTCTTATGTTAAATATTACCGAGACCAAAGAAAACTAGCCTAGCTCTTTGCGCTAAGGAATACCTGCTCCTGGAAAATAAGACTGTGAGCTTATTAAATTGCTTGCATTTCAAGGCTAACTTCTCATCAAGTGAGAACTTCAAGTCTCTCACTTCGCTGTGCCTTCCAAGAGTATTATGTCATAAACTCTGCCCATTCCAACCAGTCCCTGCTTTTCAAGACTTGCCTTGAAATCTAAGCCTTGGCTCTAAAAACCTCAGAAATACCTGTGGAAATAAATGAAGGGAACCCAGACGAGAACAGAGGATATTTATTCAAAGCTTGCTATAGCAAGGGAGTCGGCCACTGTCAGTTACCTTGGCAGAGACTAAGCACAGGCAGAGGAAGGATAAAGCTTTATAGTTAAACAAATAAAAATTAAAAAAGGAAGGCTTCAGGCATGCTCTAATTGGAATTTGTTTTGGAGAAGCTGGAGGTGGGTTAACTAGAAGCAAGACATCATATGTGATAGTTTTGAGAAGCATCTTTGGCTTTCTTCTATCTGATTCAGAGTTTGGGGGGGATGAGGTAAAATTAGAGGAGCTGTCAGTCATTGACTAGTCCTGGCCAGTTTGGGCCAATTGCTGCAGAAGTTGTAGTTTGGTTTCCTGAGCTGGTTGCTGCAGGGGTTGTGGTTCAGGTTTCTATTGTTATATATGGTCTGGCCATTGTCCACTTGTATGTTTGGTATCTCATGCCATTCCCTGATTTTCCAACTTTGAATATCTACTAAGATTCTATCCAGAAGGTGTTGCATATATTGCTGTAGAGCTAATGAGTTTAGCTTTGCTTGATATACAGGTTTTTCTGGTGGTCCTTTGAAGAGTCAACTGTGAATAGTCCATACTTAGTACTGCATGCTGGGTGTTGTCATAACTGTCTTCCCCTTTTTCCCAATGAGAAATCACCTTCAACAAGAAAACAGGATTCTCCAATAAGGTTGTACAGCAATACATCTCTGCTCAGTGCCCTCTGTGCAGGATCTGGCTGTCCCATCTTGGGAGATCCTTGACTGTCACATGCTCCTGGAGCCTAGCTGCCAGGACCCCAGCAGCTAGTCCTTCCTCTTCAGGGGAAGGCAAAAGTCACAGTCTTGCAATTCTAACACAGAAGTACCCCTTTGCCAACATTGTCCATGTCTGATAGACTGGGCAAATGTAGAGGTGTTATAAGATTAACCCAGTAAAGGTATATAGAATAATCAAGTATGAAAGTGTGAAAGTTCCCTGAAATTCTGTCTTAAAAGAATAGCGATGAATTTTGCTGACAGAGCAAATTCATTCATTTACTAATTACCTGTTGCACAAAAGGCAGTACTAGAGGCTTGAAAGACAATGATGTGCAAAACAAAAACATAGCTGATGCCATGTCTCATTAAGCTTTTAGTGTAGTGGGAGACAAAGTCATCAATTTAACAAGTATGAAATATGAGCATGTAAACAGGAGAATCTAGGAGGTATCAGGAGGCATGCTTGAGGAATTAAACACCAATCTCTCATTATGATATTATATGCCCATGCAGAAGGTATTCATAACATGGCATTAAAAAATTCATCAAAAGTATTGGTAGATCTCTGCTTCTGGCTAAGATGTAACAAAGGGAATGAATTTACCCTCCCACTGGAAAAAAAATGGGCAATAACTGTATGAAATAATGATTTTTGAGTTACTGAATGTCAGACAACTAAGGGCAGTGATCCTTAAGGGACAGGAAATATTAACCACAACATATTGACTATTTGTCAGGTTCCCCACTGTTGGGGATGGGGATACAGAAGGAAGGAAGAGTAGAATGGAATCTGAGGTAATTAATTAGCATTTGCAGTATCAATATGAAGTTGTTTGTAAATGTATATGTAAAGTATATGTACATGGTTGTATATTTGTTTTTATATATAGATACAGATACAGGTACTCATACCAATAGTAGAGACCTCCCTTTAGTTCTGTTCACTAAGGGGGTCTGGAAGCAATCACATCCAAGTACAGTGAGCACACCTAGCACTGGATGTTGGTTTCTAAATTCCATCCTGCACAAAAATGCCCAGAGTTCCTTAGAAAACCGCTGATTCCTGGGCTGGAGCTTGATGGAAAGGACATGAGCATAGAACAGTGTGTTGTGACAGAAAATACAGAAAGACTGAAAGAATGAGAGGGGCATGACAAAAGGACACAGGAGCAGCTTAAAGGGGCTGCCACTGGCCAAATTTGGGACAATTTGAACATTAAA
Organism: Anoura caudifer; assembly: GCA_004027475.1. Classification (NCBI taxonomy): domain Eukaryota; kingdom Metazoa; phylum Chordata; class Mammalia; order Chiroptera; family Phyllostomidae; genus Anoura; species Anoura caudifer. Next base: position 53,150 of record PVKU01000622.1, read on the forward strand.
ATAAATAATAGCAAAAGATGATAAGTTGACTAAAATAAGAATAAATAATGATGTATAGTGTACATAATTATACATAAATGATAAATACAAATAAGTAAGGAAGTCTTAGTTCAAGCCTTCAACTCTCCCACCTTGAATTTGGGGAAGTAATTCAACTTCTCTGAACTTTAATTTTATCCTCTATAAAACAGTGCTAAAAAAAAGTGCCTACACTAAACGGTGGTTTTAAGAATTAAATGAGATAATAGATGTGAGAAGTGCTTTGGAAGCAAAGCACCTAAATTGACATTTATATGTTATTCCCAGGACCTGCGTGCAAGAACAGTTTATTGCAGTGTCCTCTGAACACTGAGCTGAGAGTTGCTGCTAGAATATCTTACCACAGCCCAAGAGAGAAGGGCCCTACTGTGTGTGTGCATGTGTGTGTGGCATTGGGAATGACATGCTCCAAAAGCAACAATCATAATGGAGAAGTGAAGGTGGTGGCTCTGAAAGCTAAGAGTTAAAGCAAATTAAGAACATGCTCATTTAGTAATTAGCATGCAAGTGTTCTTAACTGCAGCTAATATTATAACCCACATTTCCAACCTATAGACCACATTTCCAACCTACCTAATAGTACTTTGGGAAAGTAAGCTAAATCATCCTAAAGAGAGAGCAGCGATGGACCCTTTCCCTGCAAAGGCCAAACAAGGTAAATAGATGCGAAATGTATCATCTTCAAAGTAATAGCTTTTGTCACCTTTCTCTGTGTCCAATCAATTTAAAAGGATGAACTCTGTCTTGCAGCTAACATCATTTCCTTTTGATATTAAGAAACATAAGGGAAATGTACAAGCAAGATCCTTTTACTTATAACCCCTATACTAACATTTATTTTAAAATTTAAAAAGAAGGAACTAGAGGAGGAAAAACTACATAGAATCTTCACATAAAGATTCCCCAGTGGAAAAATACTATTGATGTTTCTGTTCCCTGGAGGAATAGCAATAAGAGCTCCCTAGACTTTATGCAGGGAGGGGGGCTGGGCAACACCTCAGGCTTTGGTGCTTGGTATGCCTCTCAAATCTACACAGGTGGCCCCAGGGACTGGAAAATGCTCCTCAAATGCCCAACACTCCTAACTGGCAGGCAAGGTGCCTTCTCCCTCCCACAGCCTCTGACTCCTATACCCCAGCAACCCCCTTCTCAGTTTCACTGGCTAAGCTCACTCCTTCCCCATCTTGCTTCTTACTCTTCTATTCAAATGCATTTATCTGTCTTTGCAATAAACCTTCTAACTAAACTCCTTGAAACTTCATAAGGTTTGATGAAATGAAGAAAAAGTTAATTTGCCAGGTTTTTGTGGGGACCTGTTGGGTGCTGTTGGTACTCTGAGGAACAGTCTGTGGAACTGAGGGGCTAGATGGTGTTTTCCAGGAAGTATGCACCGGGAAGGGTTGCGTGTGAGGCTTTTGCAAGTGGGAGAGGGAAAAGAACAAGGTCTATGAGATAGATGGCAAAAGACTGGCCTCTCTGTGATGTCAGCTCCCCTTGTGCCACTTCCAAATCTCTAAGGATCCCAGGTATGACAGATTGTCTCATCCCTGTGAACTTTGATAAACCAGAAAACTTAGTTCAAAGGTCTATTTTGTGGGTTTCTACATTGCTTAATGATAGCCAGATGCATCTCTAGCTATCAATATAGGGCGGTATGGGTTGTCAACAAATCACAATGTGTGTGTTTGTTGAGGGGAGAGGATATGGATAGGGCCACTATATAACCAGTAACTCCCAGAAAAAATCCACAGGGTTTTTCCCTGGCTGGTGTGGGTCAGTGGATTGAGCACTGACCTGCAAACCAAAAGGTTACTGGTTAGATTCCTGGTCAGGCCCATCCCTGCGTTATGGGCTGGCAATTGTTGATGTTTTTTCTCCCTCTCTTCCCCTCTCTCTAAAACTAAATAAAAATTTTTTTAAAAAAATCATAGGGCTTTCATAGTTGTTTATAAAATTCCCTACTAAAGAATCAGGTAGCTCAAAGGTGAATTTGTATGGGAAGTTGGAAATCTCACTTAATCAGTCCCTGGTCCTACATATAGGAGTATTATAAAACTTGGTCTTTCAAATGACAGTGGCCTTATAAATGTCTTCTTTTATCTCTCTCTTTAATACCACTCTTTCCCTAAAGCCCTTTGGGGTGAGGAGGTTCAGGTCATAAAATCCTTGTTGTATCCAGCAAACTTGGAGGTCTTGACCTTCTGAAGGTAGCTCATTGAGGCTTTCTGTGGGTCAGGCATTAAAGATACCCGCTAAAGTATAATTCTCAAAAGGTTAAAAAATGACATCGATATACAAACATAAAATGAATATGTCAAATATCTTATTCAACTTATTAGTTAATCAGAGAAAAATAAGATAGTAAAAGTCACATAGAGAGCATTTGTGAAGTGGAAGTGGGAGTGTGTGTGTTTATGTGCACAATTTAATAAAGAAATGTTACGATAAGATAGCTGAATACAAAACTGGTTCATTCATAAACCATAAACTATAAATTAAGGCTTATCTTTTTAAAAATTTTATTTATTAATTTGAGAGAGAGAGAGGACATTTATTTGTTGTTTCATTTATTTATGCATTTGTAGGTTGTTTCCTGTATGTGCCCTGGCCAGGGATCAAACCCACAACTTTGACACTCTAGCCAGCTGAGCCACCTGTTCAGGGCTAACAGTTATCTTTTTCACCAGACAGAATTATGCATACTTCTACCAGACAAAAATCCGTAAGTTAATGTGGGACCTTTAATCAATAATAAACACTAAGTATAGCTAAGAACATTTCCTCAGATAATCTTTGGGTGGCTTTACCAGTGCATGGCCCCAAAAGGATGTGCTGCCAACCTTTCCCCTTATTCCCAGTTTTAGGTGATTTTTTGTGCTATTTCTTAGTGGAAGGAGGCGTACATACAGCAATCCTGTGAGTAGTGGGGGAGTGGATGTTTGATGTGGTCCAGTCTTCTACCAGAGAGAGCAGCAGCTGGTTTCACCCAGGCAGTAGTACAACTCACCGAGGTATGATTACCTTTTCTCAGCAATAGTACATCCTCAGATCCTAAATCTGAGCGGCATGTAGAAGCCAGGAAACTTGGGGTTGGTATGTTTTAAAAATGGTAATTTGGGTGGAATGTTCAGAAAAACAAACTGAAACTGTGCTTACTACATCAATTTACCTAAGTCACCCAAAGGATTAAACAAATTATTTTTACAAACTCAAAGGAAAAGCTTAATGTCCTTGAAATGAAGCAACTTAAAGAAAAGTTAAGAAAATAATTCACATTCCAGGGAGATACTTAAAGAACATTAAAGTGGCAAATGGATGAAAAGAACTATGACAAGGCCTAGGAAAACCCAGAAACAAAACATAATTTCCAGGAAAATATCAAGGTAACCATGCTATCTTAAAAGCTCTGCAAGTAAATCACTGCACAGGGACCCAGGACTAGGTCCAGAGGCCAATGGAGGAAAGTAGCAGATACTAGATATTCCAAGTTTGTCTATGAGATTGTTCATTGTATTTTTCTGAATAGATGAAATCCCTTTCATGGGGCCTCCTATTCTCCTCATTTTTTCCTTACAATATATGCAAAAATGTATTGAAAACAGAGCAGGGCAAAGCGGTGACTGCTTGTGCCTCAGCATCAGCAGGGGCAGCTGGAAGGAGAGCTGGCACCGGGAAGCTCACTCACATGTCCGCTCAATGGCTGCCCTCTGCGACCTCAGCTGGGCCTTAACACCTGCACCTGAGCGGCTGCTTGGCTTCCTCACAGCATGGTGGCTGGCTATCAAGGTGAGTGTCCCAAGAGACAGTCAAGTGGAAGCCCTTTGTGACATGTTGCCTTTTGGGACTTAGCTTCAGGAGTCACTGCAGCATCACTTTTGCCAAAATTTACCGCTTCAAGGCATATCTCTAGTTTCCATTGTTTGGTGAGAGAAGTGTCAAAGACTCTTGAGAACATGTTTTAAAACCACAACAATGATGCCTTATTATTATTATTTTGTTTTCATCCACCATACTGTTATGTTTCCTGACAATGGTGCTAGTAGTGAAGTCCTCAATCTAGGAACTCATGATTTCAGTTTCGGGACATTTGATTGATTTGAAATTTTCCCATAATATGCTTTTTATGTTGTTTCTTTACAGTATGCCTACTAGATTTTGGACCTCGTAAGCCTATCCCCTAATTTTCATATCTCTTCTCTCCTATTCTCAGTCTCTCTTTGTTCTCATTTTAAAGAAATGTCTTCAACTTTATCTTCCAATCCTTTTATCATATTTTAAAATTTCTGCTAATCTATTTTTCATTTCTGAGAGCTCTGTTTAGGCTTCTCTTCTGGTCTTATGGTAGCCTGTTCTTGTAACATAAATATGGTATTTCTCATTTCTCTAAAGACATTGATTAATTTCAGTTTTGTTATAAAAAATTCATTCATATACAAACTTAAAATATTGTGATAAACATCCCTCCTGCCATGTACTCATCACCTTACTTCTTCGAAGTACTCAAAGGCACGCAAAAGCAAAAACTGGCATCCTGAAAACAAGGGGTTCGGAGAAAAAAAATCTGCATTCTGAAGCTCAGATCTCAATGCTTTCCCCACTCACATATCAGAAGCCTAGTAGACATGCTAATTCATATTAATTTCCTCAGGCTTCTGTAACAAAGCATCCCAAACTGATTGGCTAAAAACAGCAGAAACCTATTCTTTCTACAGAGGGTAGAAATCCAAAGTCAAGCTACCCTTCTGGAGCACTCTGAAGGAGAGTCGGCTCCATGTCTCTCTCCCAGCTCCTGGCAGTGGCCAGCAATCCTCGCCATTCCTTGGCTTGTCAGTCCAATCTGCCTCCATCGTACCATGGCTTTCTCCTTGTCTGTCTTCTGACTCCTCTGCTTTCTCTTCTTAGACAGGACACCTGTCACTGAATTAGGGTTCATCCTAATCCAGTATGGCCTCTTTGTAACTAACCACAAAGACCTTATTTCCCCATTATCAGAGACTGGGTCACTGAATTCTCCCAAGCCCCTTCCAAGTCCAGCAGCCCTGAACCCCTGCCTTTCAAGTTTTCCATTTTTAGAATCTAAATCTTTTGGCAAACTCATTCAATAGCACTTTTTTCTCTATGGCTGCTCTCACACACATGAATATATTTCACCTTTGAGCATGTACTTAAAAAACAAGTATTAAAGCATTTCCTAGTGGTCCACCCCCAGCTCATACAAATCTTTCAAATCTGCCAATCAGCTTTTAAGTCCATTTTATGGGGATTTAGGACGTAGTAACTTTCTAGTTTGTATTTATAAGCCTAAGCTGAAACTTGAAAGAAAACCTAGACTATAAAGATAGCATTTCAATTACTTAGAAAATTACCTTTTTTGTTAAGTATCCTTCATTTTCTCACACAAATACATGGACACACATGTCCTGTCATGGATTTCTTTGACGATGGGCTTTGCCGCTCTAGGCCAGGAATTTCCCATGCGTAGGAGTGCTCAGTGGAAGTGGTGGCCTCACGCAGACTACACATCTCTCTCCATTTTATAATTAGCACCATGCGTGGTGGGGCGGGGGGGTGGCTGTTTTGTGTGTGAGTCCTGTGTCTACAGGGAAGCACTGGGTGGCTAACGCGCTTGACTATATTTCTTCTGCAGATGTCACATCTTGTCACCAGCCCCCTCCACCTGGTGAGAATATCCTGCAGGCATTTGTTCCCTTTGAGCAAATGCCACTCGCCGAAGAGCCTTTCTGCAGGATAAAACATGCTTTGCACGAAGTTCATAGCTGATTCAGTGAGGGGGCATAAAGGACATTCTTCTCAGAGGTAAAACGTGATCTAAAGTATAAAGGATATAAAGTTTTGCATTTTTCCCACTGGCTGGCTCTTATCAAAGCACAGATTCTTATTGCTGAATCATTAACAACCGATGGTGTGCATTAGTTAATTTACTGAAGTGAAAAGAAAAAAGGGAGAAATAGTAAGTGTTTTGGTGACAGACACAGGAGCCTTTCCATGCGACAAAGTAAAAAAGTCTGAAGAAAGATGTAATTTTCTGTATTTCTGCACTCTCTGCCTGAGGCAGTGCAACCCCTGTCTTTGAACAAGGTCAGGTGCATTGTTCCTGCCCACTGTTTGAAGAGCATTGAAAGATTCCTGAAGGGTGTGTATCCTCAGTAACAAATGAGTTTGTGGGGAAGGAAAAGGGACCCCACACAGGCTGCCTCTTTAACTCCCGAAAGTAGAGACCCTGAAGGCTCTTAACTAGGTAGGCTGGGTTAACACCTGTTCGAAGAAAGAATGTGCTAGCTCTCTGGTCACAGATAGCTGACTTCCTGATGGGCAGGACTGGAGGCCCTTCCTGGGCAATTTCTCTCTCTCCACATCACTGAGAAATGCTTAGTAGACAACTGTACAATATTTTTCAAGTTGAAAGGTCAGTAAGCACTAACACTCAAAGCACATAGCAGGAAAAGAAAAAAGCCTAAAAATGTCAAATATGTACATATTTGTAAATTGTATATAGCTGTGCATTTTTATATTTCAGCATTACATTTGGATATATAAATATTTTACATATTTATATATAATTCCACTTGATGGTGGAATTAAGGAAATTTGAGGTGAGTAGAGTATGAATCTAATAATTATATTTATTGAGGCTTTCAGTGTTTGGCTACCAGAGAATGTGTCACTTGGGGAATACTTTGTTTATAGGTCATGGTCCCTGCTTTTAAGTAGTTAGCAGATTATCTTGGAGAACAGGACATATGTGCATAACATTTTCAGCAAATCAATAAGTACCAACTTGTATAATACCACAGTCTTGGTAGAAGACAGAAATTCTCAGGCTCTGTCAAGTGGAGGAATAATAAAAGTCAGTCATGGTAGAGGATGTAGATCATACTCCTGAGACCTGGGGTTGGAAGAAATGTCACTTATTTACCATTTCAAATAAATTAATTCAGACTTTTATAATGATCAAAAGGCAGTAAGTTCACCTTTCAGCTCTGAATGCATCGCAATGACATATGAAATATTTAAAAGGCAGGAAGGGAGACAGAGAGAGAAGGAGAGGGGGATGGAAGGAGGGAGGGATGAAGAAAGGAAGGAATAAAAGAAGGAAAGAAAACCAGGAAGACTCAACCAGGCTCTAGTACAAGATAAATGTCTTCACGGACCAGACACAAAAGGAAGACATAAATTGTGGGTCTGGCCTCTGGGAGTACGCAGAGGTGCCTGGGAGCTTGGTCCCTGTCAGACACGGAGTTCTAAATGTGAACGAGCTCAGAGCAGAGACAGGCTTCCTGTCTGACAGACAGGCTGCCAGAGGCAGACAGGGCTCTCCACTCTACTGGGACTATGGCTTCAGATGGAGCTGTGAGCCTGCAGAGACAGGACCTAAGCCAACTGCCTACACTCCGTAAACAGACCTGCCATGTCCTCCATAGCCCCTAAGGGCACTACATCCACCGCTGAATTGTAAAACCTGGTTCTGGTTTAAGAGTAGAAGGGCTGGGCTAGGTAGAGAGAGCCCCCAGAACTGTGAGGAAGGCAGATGTTTGGAGGTGATACCTGAAAAGAGCTGGTAAACCAAAATTCCAAGGAATTGGAAGAAGGACTAATTTCAGGTAGGACCCCCAAGAAACAAAAGACTCGGAAGAATAATTCACTCCAAATGAAATTCATTTTAGAGAACAGTCTGAAAAGATGCCAGCATAAATTTGTTGAGGTTATTCAAAGAGATACATGAAGACATTTATGATTAAAAAAGTAAGTTATGGAGCAGAAATGAAATGAAAACGAAACAAATTAAATTACTTCCAGAGTTCCCACATTGTTAGAAGGATTGGGAATCTACCCTCAGTCATAGTCAACTCCTTCGCCTACTGAGGAAGCAACCAAAACCTCTGACGCTTCTAGAACATTGTAAGATGATATCTCTCATTAGTCCATCCTGCTCATTGCTAATACCCTCGGTTTCCAGGTCGTACAATCTTCCATGATGACTTGGCTACTTGAGTTACGGGGGAAGGGATCTCACTGAAGCTGGGAGCCTTCCTGTCTAAGACTGAGCCTCCTAGCTTGCATCCCCTCAGAATCATGTCATTGAACAGTGTGACAGCATGGAGGAGGACACAGGTCCTACCACTCCCAGGACAGTCCTATCACTTCTGTGTTTAAAATGCACAGGTTTTCAAAATCTACCCTGAGATTTAGATTCCCTAGATCTGGGTCAGGGCTTAGAAATCAGTGTTTCTAACAAGCTCCCTTATGATTCTCGTGCTGCACACTCAGCATTTGGTAAACCCTGGTATCATTTCCAGAGAGGATAATGCTTCCCAAGGTCACATAGCTAACCGTTGCCAGAATAAAACCGAATCCTTCCTTTTGCTTATTTAGTGTTTAATTCCTCCTTCATTTTTTTAGTTTCTTAGGTAGACGCTGATGTCATTGATTTGAGATCTTTATTATATTCTAACATAGGGGTTAAGTGTTACAAATGTCCTCCCAAGTACTGTTTGAATGGAATTCCAAAAATTCTAATATGTTGTGTTTTCATTTTAATTTAGGTTAAAACACTTTGTAATTTCTCTTTGCAATTTTTCTTTGGCCCATTAGTAATGTTACAGTATGTTATTTGTTTTCCAGATATTTGGAGATTGTCCAAATATCACCCTGTTATTGATTTTTTATTTTAATTCTTTTGTGGTATAGAACACACTGCATGACTTGAATCCTTTTTAATTTATTGAGACTTGTTTTACAGCCCAGACTATGGTTTCTCTTGGCAAATGTTCTGGGTGCCCTTGAGAAGAATGTGTATTCTGCCGCTGATGGATAAAATGGTAAGTGCAAATCCAGGCAAGTGGGTTTACAGTGGTGGTAAAGTTTTCTTGCTGATTTTCTGCCCACTTGATCTATCAATTATTAAGAGAAGGGTGCTGAAATCTACAACCATCACTGTGGGTTTGTCTATATCTTCTTGTAGTTCTATCAGTTTTGGTTTCATATATTTTGACGGGAGCTCTGTGATCAGGTGAATGTTTAGGATGGATGTAGTCTCTTGCTGAAGTGACCCTTTTATCATCATGAAATGGAGTTTCTTTCCTCTTTTTCTGCCTTCTCTTGAATTATGTTTTATGATCCCACTTTACTTCTTCTGTTCAGTTATTTAGATATATCTCTTTGTTTCATTTTAAAAGAAATACCTTTAGGGTTTATAGTACACATCTTTATCTTATCAAAGTCTACCCTGAATTGATATAATACCATTTCACATCTAAGAACCTTAAAAACAGCACAGTTTTGTTTTTCCCCTTCCAGGCTTTGTGCTCTTGTTCTTGCACTTTGTACCTCCATCTGTATTTGAAATAGCACATTACATTATCATTTTTGTCTAAGTAGTCAATTATTTATTAAAGATATATAAATAATAAGAAAAAGTTATATTTACCCATGGAGTTACCAGTTCTGGGGCTCATCATTCCTTTGTGTAGATGCATATTTATACTTAGTATCATTTTCCTTCTATCAGAAAGACTTCCTTTAAAATTTTTTGTACTGTGGTTCTGCTAGTAGTCTATAACTAAATTCTTTCCACCTTTCTATGTCTGGGGAAAAAAAGCCTTTAATTTTAAAAAGCATTTTTATTATGTATAGAATTCTACATGGGCAATTTTTCCTTTAGTACTTTAAGGCTATATCTCCACTGTCTTCTCATTTGCACTGTGTCTTATGGGAAATCTGTAGTCATCCTTCTCCTTGTTCCTCTGTGTGTGATGTGTCTTCATTCCTAAAGATTTTATCTTATCACTGATTTTTGAGCAGTTTGATTATGTGCCTTAGTGTAGTTCTAGTTCTGTTTCTTGTGATTTGATTTCTTGAGCTCTTCGTATCTGTGGCTTTGTAGTTTTCTCAGAATTTGAAAATTTTGCAGCTATTATTGTTTCTATTTTTTTTTCTGTCTCCTCCCCTGCCCCTTTAGGGACTACAATTTCACATTTATTTAACTGTTTGTAGTTTTTTTCATCACCCACTGAAACTCTTCATTACCTTTTTTAAAAGATTATTTATTTATTTATTTATTTATTTATTTATTTAGAGGGGAAGGGAGAGAGAAAGAGAGGGAGAGAAACATTAATGTGTGGTTGCCTCTCGATCTCCCCCTACTGGGAGCCTGGCCTACAGCCCAGGCATGTGCCCTGACTGGGAATTGAACCAGCAACCCTTTGGCTCACAGGCCTGTACCCAATACACTGAGCCACACCAGCCAGGGCTATTACTTTCTTTTTTTTTCTCCTGTATGTTCCATTTAGAATAGTATCTATTGCTATGTCTTCAGGTTCATTCATCTTTTCTTCAGTAATGTTTGATCTGCCACTAGTTCCACACAGTATATTTTTCACCTCAGACTTTCTAGTTTTCATCTCTAGAAGTTCAATTTGCCTATTTTTTATATCTTCCATTTCTCTACTAACAATTTTTAGTCTTTCCCCTAGCATTTTGAACATGTGTATAATAGTTATAATAATTGATTTAATGCCCTTGTCTGTAAATTCTAAGATTTGTGTCAGACTTTTAATTTTTTTCCTCCTCACTATCCCTCTTTGCATGCCTGGTAGTTTTTGAATGGGTACCAAAAATTGGAATTTTATTTTGTTTGGTGCTGGATATTTTGTTTTTTTAAAAACGATGTTCTTAAACTTTGCTCTGGGACATAGTTAACTGGAAACCGTTTGATCTTTCCAGTTTGCTTTGAAGCTTTTTAAGTGAGACCAGAGTAAAGTTTAATCTAGGGCTACCTTTTCCCATGACTAAAGCAACACCCTTCCGAGTACCTGATTCTCCATGAATTATAAGGTCTGACTGTGTGAATAGTTACTATTCCTAGCCCTTATGATCCTTACTGATTATTCCCTCTAATACTTTCAGATGGTTCTTTCCTCAGCCTCAAGTAGTTTTCCCTCATGTGGGCACTGATCAGTACTAAGCTGAACACTGAAGAGGAAGTTATTCATGTCTCTTGGTTACTTTCTGTGCAGCTATTTCCTCTCCAGTATGCTGGGCTCCCCTGAGTCAACTCAGGGAGACTGCCAGGCCCTGCCAGGGTTCTCCCTCCCTGCACCGCATCTGGAAACACTTTCAAGGAAATAAGCTGGGGCAATGGTAGGGCTGACCTCATTTGTAACCTCTCCCAGAGGGCCATGTAACACTGGCCCTCATCGTCCGATGTCCCCTGTTTGAAAACTGCCTGTTTCCTATAATCTGTTTATAATTTCACTTGCTTCAGGTAGGAGGGTAAATCTGCTCCCTGTCATTCCATCTTGACCAGAAGCAGCAGTCTCTTCAAAATATATTTTTAAAGTACAGAATGGAATTTATATAAAGTATCACAAAATTATTGGCTTAATATCATGCAAATATGGCAAAAATCATGAAAGTACTTTGGAAATGACTGAAGTTTAGAAAATACCTGCTCACTACAAATTATTCACTGCACAGCAGAAGTAACTGAGGCCTCCTGGCAGGATGTGCAGCGAGGCTCCCATGACTCCTCAGTGTGAGGAACAAAACTCATTTTCCCAGTCCTGATGTCCAGTATTCTTGCCAATATTTCCTTGTTTCAAGCTACCTCAAACCTGCCAATTAAACAGGAGAAATTTCATATTCTCATAAAATATACCTTATCAAATAATAATACTTTTGTATTTGAAGACATAAAAAATAGTCACTGGTTTGATTTATTTGTACCAGTATTAAAAGTTTTTTTTAAGCTTTTATAGACCCTTGAGGGACAAGATTGTGTACATTGCTTCCACTGAAATTAAGTGTGTTTGTAGTTCTTCTGGAAAGGAAAGGGTTGTGTCACACGTTAAGTGATAGAATCTGACACTGGCTTAAGGCCACCTCCCTGCTGCTTTCAGGAGGAGCAGGCGATGAGTCAGTTGCCATGGGAAGCACACATATAGTCATTAGTTCTTCATCTGGGCTGGGCCTCGAATTCACTAGTCACCATGGGTACTGACACCTGGTGCCTTCAAGATTTCCAAGGGCCTCTGGAAATATTGGAGATGTGGAAAAATAAATTGATTGGTTCCAGATATAAAATGATATTCACAAAATTAAAACTAATATTTTCTAATCCTGGCTAGGTGACTAAGTTGGTTAGAGCATCATCCTGTACAACAAAAAGGTTGCTGGTTCCATCCCCAGTCAGGGCATTTACCTAGGATGTGGGTGTGATACCTAGTTGGGGCATGTACCAGAGGCAACCTATCCATGTTTCTCTCTCTCCCCCTTTCCCTCTCTCTAGAATCAATAAAAATATCCTTGGGTGATGATGATGATGATGATGATGATGATGATTGCCTAATGCAACATGGGAACCTGTGACCACAACTCAACTCTTACATTTCCGTGTGCATTTAGTTACATGGGGGTTGTCAGTTCATTGTAATATGCCAGCATATTACAACTTATGATGTAAGTTGAAAGCACACAGGAGTGCCCAGGTACACTAGGGGTCTTTGAAGCACCCCATATTCAATTATTGAAAATCCAAAGTATTCAGTGTTGGTAGTCACCTCTGCTTAGAAATAGTGATGAATTCTACTAAATACACATTTAGTTAAGATTTTCTTTTTCCATTTTACCAAATGGGACTGTGGTTTAGGTAATTCTTATTTGGCTTAAATTTTTGTTTCTTAAATTTACTTTGCCTGTTAAGCCAGTTCTCAAACAAAATGAGAGAAATCTACATCCTGACAGAAGTAGGTCTTTTTGCAGTGACCTTCTGTTGAAGACTTGTTAAGAGATCTGAATTGCCCATGATTTCTAAAATGCAATAGCATTTATATTTCCTAATTTTTCTAAATGAAATTCAATTTTCTTCTAACACTCCTTCCACAAGGTTGATGAGAGAAGTTCAATTATCAGGGCTGCATCTCCACTCTCAGTCTTACCAGAACCCAAGCTTACATCATCCAGGAAAGTGGAGGAGTTTTTCCCTTGTTTCATAGGCCTTTAAGGATTAAAGCACTGTTTACAGCCCCTTGAACTGTGCTCCACTTCCTTACTGAGCTCAGCTAAGGGAAATTTACTGGGGCCCCCAAGTCTATGCTGCTTGGCTCCTCGTTCCGCAGCACAGTCATTCCCATCTGAGATTCTGCCATCTCATTCCTTTTCCCAGTTTCAATAAAACTAACCACACCCCCTGGCCAGGCTTCCTTCTTCTATCTAGAGATTCAATTCCCCATTTTGTGCTCTTTCCAACAAGGCAGCCCATTCTTTTGATGGACACCTACGGCAGTGTTTCACGTAGTGAGATCCAAAGAACATTGGTGGTCCCTGGTAGCCCATCACACACTCTGCATGTGCTTTAATAGTTTCAGATGGCAAAAAGCACCCAAGAAGCTTTTTCCCCACCCATTTCACAAATTGGAAATATAAGATTAATTAAAACTTTTTACAGAAATCTCATAGATCTGTTATAACAAACCCAAGTTTACTAAGAAGCCCCTGATCAGATAGATGACAAAGGGAATGAGTTGAGACATAGTCTAAGAAACGACTCCTGTAAGAGATAGTCCTTGGTAGTCTTGTTGGTAGCATTGAGCATGAACTAGTGAGAAAGAAGTCTTTCCAAAGGCCTGGCAGATCTCCTGGAGCAATATTACTCAGATTACTATCTTTGTTTTCATCAGCTTCCTCAATAACAGAGTAAAAAACACTCTAGAGAGTGAAGAAGAATCCTTGTTACTCAAAGAAAAATGTTAACACACCTCAGGGCTTTGAGTGTGAGAGAATAAGGGCCCAAGGTTTACACCACCTAAAGTAGAAATGCAGTTGATGGTAAAGGAAATCATGTACTAAAGTCCACACTTTTTAAAAGTTCCCTGTCACTGGTCCTCGTGAACATTGTTAGACATTTTAGGAAAAGCCAGAAACATTTTTTAAAAGAAAAGAATGAGTTTAGTTAGTGGGGTGAAAGCTATCCAGTGAAAGCTTAAATTAGCACCTCTTTTCCCATGGGAAATATACCAGTAACACTCCAATTCAGCCTAATACACAGAAATATTAGTATACTCCTTTTCTTCCAGACATCAAGGTAACTAATAGGAACTGATATTAAGAGTCATAAACTACTCTCAGAGCTATGCAATACAACCAAGAAAAAATTTTTTTAAACACTGCATGAGCTGCCTCCTCAGTAGTTTCCTAACGAAGCTGCACCATAGACAACTCTGTAACTGCTTTTGCTTTTTAATCTACACTATGCAATTAACACCTTACTCTATGCAACTCTGTTCTCAATAGTACTTGACTCTTCACCACTTTATTTTGACAGTATAAAATATAGTTAATTATCATGTTGTCTTCTCACTAATTGCTATTGGATATTATTTTGTTTCCCTCAAATAATTTAAACTGCTTGTGAACAAAAACTATTGAAACTCTTTGGCATGCCATAAAGAACTAAATTAGACCTAACTACCTTATAGTTACACAACAATATAATGAATAATTAATTGACTCTTAGGTTTAAACCACACATTAAAAAAATAAACAAAACGGCTATTTCTTCCTCTCCCCCATGCCCCCCCCACCCCCACAATTAGATATAGCCTCGGAGGTACTGCACAATAGATTATGTATTTGTAATGCAGTCTTTTGTTACTTCCTTTAAAAGTCTTTTGTAGAAGACTTTGCTCAGGAAGGTACAATACCCTAGAAAGATGGTAACATCATAGAAGAGCAATGCTAAACTGGACTTTCTCATAGAAATGGAATGTTTTAGCTCTAGTTTCAGTTCTTAAATCAGACTGATTAGATTAAGAAGGATGGACTCATTTCTCTGGCCTGCCAGGAAGAGTTAAATTTGGAGCTGGTGGGAGACTGAAGATACAAAGACCATAACCCAGGTCAAAGGTCTTCCCAAGAAGGAGACATCATCACTCTGCCTGATGAAACATTTAGTATCTGTGACTACCTTTAAAGCACAGAGTACACTGCCCCATCCAGGCCTCTGGTTCTGTCTGCTCTGTGATTAGAGACAAGATCTACTGAATGGCAGGCAGATGACCTCAGTTGCTGACTGAATCTGTCGGGCTCACTTTTCATTGTCCTAGAATCCTTTTGTGAGTAACCAGAGGTCCCTTCCTTCCCTTCCTGTCTGGTTTGCATCAGTGACAAATTCCACTTTTCTTCTCTTGAGATAGACATTCTTCCTGGGCCCTGCCCATGTGGAAAAGCACATTCCACTTCGAGATGAGCTGGAATGCAGCTTTCAGCATAAAACAATTGTAAGTGGCTGAGATAAAGCAGCCAGAACTAGAAAAAGGCAGAAAAAAATCCATGCCTTCCTATGGACCAATAGTCCTCATCCATCACCTGAGAAGGAAAATCTGGGACACGGTTTAAAGTCTTCATTAAAATGCAGTAGGGCATCAGAAAGTCAGATTTGGATCAACAATGAGATATTTTTCTTACATATATTTTAACAGCCTTGCTGTGAGCTTCAAAGTTTCTCTCTGACCAAATTCAGTGAAGTTGCTTTTTCCTCTCCTCTTTGATTGAACCCAGAGCTTTGGAAAGGACAGCAAAGTTAAGCCGAAATGAAATTGCCAAACTTATGGTTTTCAAGTAAATGAGATTTTCTCTAATGCTTACCAACTGTCACCAGGTCAGATGGATTTTTCTGCTTGAGGTCCTTTGATGCATTAATTTCTTCACTCTTTCGATATTCCTCTGAAAGGAACCCCAGTGGCCATAAAAACACAAAAAGAAAATGCATAGCGTAACTGGTGAACAAAAGACAGTAAGAAATAACTAGTGAGGAGAGGGCAGGAAGAAAGGTCTTTACACAAGCATGAGGTTTGCTTGGTTGTTAACTCACAGCTCAGATCTACCAAGAAATGGCACGATGTGCCAGGCCTGGGTGGGCTGAACTAGAAATCCTGAAATATAGGTGCATATTTTCTTTTCTTGACTCATCTAGTGCAGTGATTTAAAAAAAAAAAAAAAACTTTTTAAAGCAGTGAAACTGCAATATATAATCCAGCTGACAGTGAAGTTGGCTTGCTCAGTTCGGGTCCCATCAGCAGGGCTTCCTCTCCCCAAGCTGCAGCCCATGCAGCCTCCAAGCAGGGCCAGGGTTAAAGGCACAGAAGTCACCACTCTAGAGAGGTTTAGTGATCCAGCAAGTGGTACCAGGAGGATTTAATTTTTCTGGATACAAAGCCTATCATCTAAGCAGAGGGCAAAAAGACATTCTCTGTAATGCAGTTATGTGCAGTTTCTTCTTCAATCTTGTTTCTTGGGCTAAAAATCACTATCATTTTTAATGGACACCACAAGCCTTGTCGCTTACCATCTAACTGCCTCATTTCTTTCCTTCAGAAACCATTTTAGCAGATGTTTATTGAATGCTTTTCACGTCTAACTCACTGTCTAGTTAGAAGGTATAAATAAGGGTAGGAGTGATAGTAATAGTAATAATAATAATAATAATAGCAAACACATATAGCATTTACTAAAGGCCACACACTGCTCTAATCTCTTTATGTATATTAATATGTATGAAGTCATTTAATTATGTAAACAACACCTTAGGAAAGATATGATTATTATCTTCAATTTAGAGATGTAGAAACTGAGGCACATAGAGGCTAAGCAATTTGACCAAAGTTGCAGATCGAGCAAGTGGCAGAGCTGAGATTTGAACTCAGACAGCCTGGCTCCTGAATCTAAGCTTTTGGCATGTCTGCTTTATGTGTGCTGCCTTTGGGATTTATCAGTATGCTTTCATTCATCCTATTATCTACACTGCAAAAGAGAATTTTCCACTTCTACAGCTCTCAAAGTCCTTCACCCTTTTGGAACTTAATAAAAGACTGTGAACAAGTGTAATGAGAAACAAGAATGACTGCATCTTTTCCTCCCAAATCATTCGTTCAATACCAATTATTTATTAGATACTTTATGTCACCAATATTGTTAATTAAAATGAATCTTTCTATGTAGATTTTTAAAAATTAAGACTTTATTTTGTAGAGTTGCTTTAAAAAATTGTTCTTTTTTTTAAATTACTGATTTTTTTAAAATCATTGCACTGGAGCAGTTTTAGGTTCACAGCAAAATGGAGGGTTCACACACAAAGATTTCATATATACCCCGTCCCCATACATGTATAGCCTCCTGAGGAGATATTTTGAATCAGCACAAAAACTGAGGGTTAGAGGAATTAATTACTCTGTTCATAGACATATAACTAATAAGGATGACCCACACCGATGTCATTTAAGGAGTTAAGTGTATGTTTCTGACACTTCCCCTATGTTGTTAATCTTGGTTAAGATTGGGAAATGGTCAAAGTTGCTCCTCACTGCCTCTCATTGGTATTATTAGTGCCATGGATCCTTTTCTCCAACTTCCTTCTGCTGTACTCTTCATGTTCCCAGATGATCCTTACACCTGTGTATGTATTTTGCAATGCATATCTGTAGCCTTTCACCTATTGACCATCTGTCATCTAAAGCCTGAGAGGCAGACGCAGGGCCAATGCTGCTCACTATTTCCTATGTCATTAAATGATACATGGTAAGCTAGGGACTTGTGTACTCCAAGCCCTGTGGTTTTCCTCTGTTTCATCCTGAACCCTGAGCTCTGGCCTGCTTGGAAGAACCCAAGTGTCTGGATATTTTTTATCTCTTCCACTCATCAAAATGCACCACAGAGCTTTGATGACTTGACTGAAACCGACAGAAAAACAGCAAAGACAGGTCACACCAGAAGACCTGAGCCAGTTATGAAACTGGACAAGAATAATGAATCTATCTCAGTTTAAGTTAGTTTTCACTTATCTTTCCTACCAACCCAGCAAACAAGAAAAGTGCAAATAACCTACACAAGTATAAAAGCAGAGTGAGTGGTTCCTTCCATGAAAATCAGTGGTCCAAATGGCATTAGGAGTCTGTGGTGCTGGCAGCCTGGGACCCACAGGCTTGCTGACTTATTATGCAGCAGTGCCCTGGGACAGGCCAGGTATGCACCCAAGGGCCACCCTATTACCATGTAACTCCAGTCTTGCAGCACCAGTCTTACTTCTGAGTTGTATCACTGGGCCTGCAGCAGGCCTGGCCATGTCTAATAAAATCATGTCATACATGTAGGATTAAAAACTGTTATCCCTTCCAGATGTCACTGGGTATCTTATCTGGGTTGAGTATAAAACTCCTTGGGTAGACTGTAGGGTGAAACAACACCACTCCCTAAAAAAGTCTATTGGATCTTCTGGACAGAAAGCCTCCTCCATAGATGTTCAGTGACTTCCTTAATTATTCTAGAGTACTTGAAGATATTTAAAACAAATACCTACTAATTCTCCTTGACTTTGATGGAACTCTGTAGACCCACATCAAAGAACTTGAATCCTATGTACAATTAGGTCTCAGACATTACAGTCTCACTGGGTAGGCTAGACATCCTCAAAAAAAGAAGCAAGTCACAGGAAATGGAAATTGAACCTTTGGAGAAACATTACCGTGAGGGAAGAAGTTTGTCAAGTGTGGCCAACTGAGCAAGAGGGGCTGATACTTTGGTTCTGGGTGGGGGTTGAGGTGCCCTCACACGCCCACCCAGATACAAACATCTTCACTCCAGAGTACCTGGAAGCTCTGTGAAGGAGAGGGATGGAGAATAGAGAGCTTGGTTCTTAGAGGCCCCATAGCTCTGGGCTAGGAAGCCCTTCTGAAAGATCTGGTTGGGAAAAGCAGAAAGTACTTCCCCAATGAATGGCAGGGAAGAGAAGCAATGGTGATCGGTGAGTTAGAGGAAGTCGCAGCTGTGTGAACAGGAACATGTGGGCAGTGTGGAGGTCAATGGTCTCTGCAGCAGGGGGGGCACCACCAATAGTACAGTTCCCGCTCCTGGGGGTGGTGTAGATACAGTCAGTCAAAGAAGAACTGGCAGAATATGGGCAACAGCTAGGGCAATGCCCAGGGGGTGGCCAGGTGACAGCAGAAAGATGAAAGTGGTCAAAGCAGCAGTAGCGAGACTGCAACGCAGCAAGCAGTGACTCTGGTCATCTGTGAGAAAAATCCCAAACTGGAACTTCTGGAGGAGTGATTCCATTTTGGATCCTTAAGTCCCAGAGAAGGAGTAAGGAGGGAACTAGGGACATTCATGTGGCACCTGTAAGCACACTTGGAGATTCCTTACTGCTAAAGGAGAAAGGGTCATTACAAGGAATCACATTTTTAGTCAGGTAGGCAGGCTTTGGAGCACGGAGATATGAACTATTGCCACAAAGGTGGCACATACAGTCATCACTGTGTGATGCCTGGGACTCACAATTACATGTGTAACATGTGAATCCTAGTCAAATGAATGTGCAGTCTCCATTATTTGGAAAGGACAGAGTTATATTTCAGTAGACAGACCTTTGTGGGATCACTTTAATTCATATTCTTCAATCTTTCTAAATTTGTCAAACATTTTTTGACCATCAGTTGTGTGAAAGATAAGACAGTAGGACAGGGGTTCAGAAAACAAAAAACTATATACAAATATATATATATACACACACCCATATATACAAATATATACACACAAGTATATATACATATATATGTATGTGTGTGTGTATATATATATATATATGGCATAGTCTCTGACCTCAATAATCTCACAGTTCAGTGGGGAGATGACCTATTAAATAACAAATGTGGTGATCAGCAAGGTCGCAGGGGCTATGTGTAGGTAGATGCAAAGGAAGGGCCTGGGGGAAGTTAGAAAAGTCAATACAGTGGACATGCTACACAGGCTAAATAGGGGACAATGAGTTTGTTCAAACAAATGGGAGAAAGGCCATTGGATCTGCAGGGGCAAATGGAGAATGCCCAGCACAATCTAAAGTCTTTCTGTCTGCTTTGCAGCCTGGAAGTTTGACTTCTACAGACTATCCCACCCTGTTCTCTATCTTTCAGTTGTAAATTGCTAAGAGGAGATGCCCACAGGACAGGAGGAGAGAGAAGCATTTGTTTCTCCAGCTCCCTGCCTCTGCCAAGCTAGGGTTCAGCAGCAGCTGTGTTCCTCCATCCAAGCCTACAAAGCCCCCTTGAATTCGAGTGAGAGGAGGGAACAGTTACCAGAAGGGGTAAGTTTTTCAGCTTCCTGCTGATTCTGGCCCCAGGCCAGTTCCCTTCCTTTACTGCCCATACCTCTATAAAAGAGTCCCTTGAACTGCCTTCTAACATCTTTCGAGTGCACCATCTCTTCCCCACTGGGACACTACATAGTGTACTCTAAGCATAGGGGATGGTGCATGCAAAGGAGAAGTGAAATGACAGTTCAGGTCAGGGAAGGCTACTAGTTCAAGGGGCTGGAGAAGGAGCTCAGGAGGCAGAGCCATGAGTGGCAGCTGGGAGGTTGTGGGCGGGGTGGGTGGGGGGGGTGGCGGGGGGAGCCTTTTTTCCTAGGGGTCAGAGACCTATCCCAAAGATTCTGGTGATTCCACAGAGCTTCATGTATGTGGCTTTCTTGCTGATTTCCTCAGAATTCCTCAGGATCTCATATTCTTATGGCCTTAGATTAATGGCATTGCCCTCTCACTGAATCACAACATAAAGCTTTCAAATTACCTGGTTAAGAGGTAGCAGAGCTCCCTCTATGCTCTGCTGAAAAGCCCCATGAATTACTCTTTGGATTGGAAACACAGGACTTGGTTGAAGGACGTAATTTTTCCCTCTCAATGTGGAAAAATCCCACTGTTAGATCATCCCTAGAATTAAATATAGTTGATATTTCTGCACTTTATCTTTTCTTTGAACCACCACTGAGTTAGCTGGGGAACACAAGCCAGGGAGCAGTGGTTGCAAGCCCAGAGAATCACAGGTTTCGGTATGTTCCATATTCCTTCTCAGTCTGAAGCCTGTATGCTAGCTGTGACTAGAAGGAGAGAACCAAATGAAAGAGAAGGCAGTTGTTATTTAGCACAATGCACTTGACATGACAGGATATTGTTGGTAGACTGATTACTCCAAAACAGAGGTACTTAAACTCTACAGCTAGCCCTATATGAGACAGATCTTGTAAATTTGCCAAGCCAACACTCATTCCCAACTCCTGTATCCCTTCGCAAACTCTGTCATGGAGAGTAGGAAAGTTAAATTCACTGTACTCACTTACCTTGCTAAATGGGCATGTGATGAGATTCTGGCCAACATGATACAAATGGAAGTCTGCTAAGAGGATTCTGAGAAAGCTTTTGCATTTCTGATTAAAAAGGGACAACTGCAGTGAATATCATCCCATCTGTCTTTCTTCTTGACTGGAGCATGGAAGGGCTATCTGGAGCAGCAGCCGCCATCTTGTAGGCGGGAGGCAATAACTTTGAGGACAAATAGGAGGCAGAGAGTTTGGGTCCCGGAAAAGAACATCTCTAAATTTCTTGTTACATTAAATGCCATTTAGGCTACTAGTAATTGAGTAATCTGTTCTTACAGCTGGATGCATTCCTAAATAATACACAGGAATCAGAGAAAACTCACAGCTATTCCATACCTCTCATTTCTCCATTATAATCATGCCTTTTAAAGATAACAGTATGTGCCCAAATAAATGAGCTAGTATTTTCTCCTAGAATGACCTTGATACATCTCTTTACAGAAATGAATGTTGCTATCTCGAATGACACACATTTGGCAGGAACAGAAAGTCCACCATTTTTGTCCTGCTTAGATTTCATGGTCATCACTCCAATCAGTTTTGAAAAGACCTTCCCCTCTCTAACCCCTAGTCCCTCTGTCATATTCAATTAGTCTTAGGATTGAAAACACAGGACTCAATTGAAAGAAGTAATTTTTCTCTCTCAATGTGGAAAACCCTAAAACAAATCATCTACTGCTAAATGACAAACAGAGGAATCCAAACATACCCTCTTCTCCGTGTGGGGCACCAAAGCTGCTAAATATTGTAGACTAGTTTCACGTTAAGTTTAAACTTGCAAATCTCAAATGGGCCCTCAATCCTGCCCCCCAAAATCTAACTACATCTCTTTAGGGCTTACTTTTCCACTCTCAGGGATGACTTTTCTGCTCTATTTCCTCTTCTGAAATTTCCCGTTCAAACTTCTCCTTTTATATTCTTATAATTTACTAAGAAACTAGAAATCATCAGATAATAATACCTTCCTGTCCCTGTAGCTGCTCAGCTTCTCTGGGTTTAAACTGAGAAAAAAAGTTAGAACTGAAAAAAAAGTTATTGCTTTAATTAAAAGCACAGCCCTTTTTGCTCTGCCCTTGCTGTCCAAAGTGGTCTGTGGACCAGCAGCCCCAACATCCCCTGGGCAATGGTTAGAAATGCAGACTCTCAAGCCCCACTTCCCATGTGCTGACTCAGAGTCTGCCGTTTAACAAGCTGCCCAGGGTTTTTACATGCACTCTACACTAATGTTTGAAAAGCATTCCTCCTGATCCCTTCCTAGGAACTCTGTTCCCTTTGTCATTCTCATTCTCCTGAGTCATCATTTGCTTTTTCCCTACTGACACAACAGGGAAGAGAGGGTGCCTTCTTCATTCCTGGGCATAAATCTGGCGCCTGACACAGTGCCAGGCGGAGCAGATGTGTAATAAACAAGCTCACTCATCAAACTATCTCCATTCTCCCAACAACAACAAAAAAAGAACTGTTTATCACAGTGTTTCACAACAATAACAATACTAGAAAAGGCTTTTAAAACTGGAACAAGAAGTTGGAGAAAATATCTTAAAAGCCACAGAACATTTTGTTTCTCGAGAGGTAGAAGAGTGCTTTCAATCTCTGCAGAAGGTGGTTTCCCTGGTTTGGGAGAACAATCAGAAGGGGCCTTTTACTTTGACATCTCACAAAGCAATTTCCATCCAAGGTTTCTTTGGGTGAACTCTGACATCATCACTGACCAAAAGGCGGATGTTTTAGTCTGGATACTAAGTGCTCCATGGGCTCTGAACTACCGAATATAATCCCAGCACAGTGCTGTCTTTGCCAACATTATTGCTCTCCCTTTTTGTGGGTTAGGAAACACCGTTTCATCATGCAGACTCCACATTGCACTTAGCCTGCCATTGTCTCTTATTCTTTCAAAGGCGTGGCACATTCTTTTGCGAGTAAAAGCTAACCGAAGGGAGGGAAGCAGAGGCTGCCACTTTCAAGAACGTACTACTAGTCAGGCGCTGGCCTAAGAACTGATCTGTTAACATGTATCAGTTAACTTTTCCACCTGTGCGGTAAGTACTTCTATCTGTTTCCCTTGTACACTTGAAGAAAATGGAGGCTCATTGTGATACAGCTACTTAGCAGCAGAGTCAGAATTCAAACTTAATTCTAGGCAGTGTTAAGGGCTGTGCCTGAACTAGGCAGCATTAAACAGAGCGGCATAATTTAAGGAGCGCCCTTCACCTCCTGCTGGGAGAAAGGCACTAGAGGAAGCAATTCGATAGGACTGGCCTGGATTGGCACTCTCCCACGCAAGGTGCCACTGAAGGCAGCGAGGGCTGATGTTGTGCAATACGTGTGACTCATTGTGCCACTGGGACCAGTGATATAAACCATACTCTTGTGGGTGGGGCAGGCTTTTCCTGTATGGAGAAGGCATTTCTCTTGTCAAGTGTCTGAGAAATGAGTTGCTTTTGGAATAGGAACTAAGGTTTGCAGAGGAGGGCCTTAGGCTGGACAAACTAAAAATGTCATCCCTCCCCTGGGCCTTAGCTCTGAGGGCCAGATACACCTGGAGAACTTGGAGTGGCCTGGCTCCTGCCTCTGTGGTCAGGCTGAGAGCTAAGCAGGGAGCAACCAGGCCTGTGGACCGTCCATACAGCTGATCTGAACATGGCTGTTAAGTTGTGCTCTGCTCACAGTGGTGGTGGCCAGGTCAGGAGAAGGCTCTTCTCTCAGGTTTGAGGAAGAATGATAAAGGAAAGAAAGCCCCAGACCTCACAAGGCCAGGTTGGTTTTTGATGCTGGCCTGTGGGAGGCAGGGTCCTGGACTTTAAAAAAGTGTCAGAAGCAGTGGTGATGCAGCATGACGTGGAACAAAGACTGCTGGGACCTCTCTGAGGGACCCATATCTGAGCACTGGTTGGACAGCACGCTGAAGGGTCCGATATAACTGGGGACACTTTAGATTCTTGTCCCCACCTTCTCTATTACAAGAATGTAGCCTCTCTCATTCATAACACATTACTTAATACATGTGAAATTATATTTCTAGTCATAGGCTAGTGAGATCTTTTCTTGTTTAAAGTGATATTTCTTGACTTATAACTGGCATTTTGTACTTGTATTTTAGTCAGAAATCTTTCAGATGCTGTGAAAGAAATCCAACTCAAATGAGCTTATGCAGAAAAAGGAACTTACTTGCCTGAATACTGCAAAGTACCTGCTAGAAGCCTGAGGTTCAGCCATATTTTGAGGACTCAGTGCAGCCTCCTCTATCTCTTGGTTTCATTTTTCTCTGTCCTGACTTCATTCTTCAATAGACTCCCCCCATGTTGTGGCAAAGATAGTCCTTATCAGTCCTAAGTTATACTCTCTTTATAGCTAGTAATCACAAAGAAAACATAAGAAAGGGTCACTTTCCTGAAAGCTGTCACAAAAATACTAGAGAGGACTATGATTGTCTTGTTGTAGGTCACATGGCCACACATGAACCAATCAGGGTTCGGGCTAAAGGGATGGGGTATTTTGGCCACAGCTGGGTGCCAGAGGAAGTGAGACCATATGATCAGACAGCCCCACCAAATAGGGGAAGGGCAGCTAGTTCCTGACAGGAAAAGAAGCCAAAATGGCGAAGACACAATGGAAAAAAATCTGCATGTTGGTAACGATCTTGACATATAGTCTGGTGAAATCTCACCAAAAGTTCTCCATCAGGTACAAAACTGTTATGTCACCAGTCAGTCTCTGGAACAACAGCTTGGCTGTGGAATCCTTTCCCAGGTAAGTGTCTAGAATTAAGGCAGATTTCATAGACCAGAAACGATCCGGTAGCAAGCATCTAAGTGTCTTCACTTTGGAATCCCTTAAAAAATAAGAAAGGGCATACAAATAAGGAAGGGCACACAGAGAATGAAAAAAGGATTTTAGAATTTATTACAACAAATGCCTTACTTTTGCAAAGAAAGAACAAATTGTGTGTTGAACTCTAAGGCACATGGTAGCCGTGAGACTCTGCAGGCACATAATCACGTGACAGAAGAGTGGTCACCATGGCTTTAGCTGACCATGTATATTATCTTCAACACTTTATTCATCTTCTTTCCTCCACAATCCCACAGTCCCTTATCTACAGCCACCTTGTCTATAGCATCTACAGTGCTGGATTCCCCCTTGTCAGCAACTCTTAGCCAACACAACAGCTAGCCACATGAAAAAGAGCAAAAAGTCAAATAGGTTCGAGCAGTAGAAAGGAGAGAACATCTCTCTCTCTCTCTCTGACTCTCTCGCTCTCTCTCTTTCAGCCAGCCCTTCAGGGGACTAATCAGTTCCATAAGAAACCATCAAAACAACTATTTCATTGGAACTTAAACACCAGCTATCATCGCTGTTATATCATTTTCGAGGCGCCACTCATCTTTCAACTTCAAGAGCTAGGACACTATATCACTTGGTCATGAAAACAAAATACTAATAAATACCCCACCTTGCAGATTCATTTTAATCAGCCCTGCCTTGAAATAGCTGTTTACTCATTTCGCATAATATAATTAAATACCCAAACACTATATTTAAGAAACATTAAAAGTATCACTTATCCTGATGGGAGCTGGGAAATTCCAAATTTAGAAAATCTCCAACCCCTGGTGTTGTGAAAATAAGATTCTCCATAAGGGCGGCAAATTGGAATGGGAATTAGAAAGTACAATTCCCCTTCTATTAAATATTATGATACATGAAGAATACAAAAGGAAGGAGCTCAGGGAGGCTTAGAATTAGGTTCAACACTTCCTCCCCCAGTGAATCCAGCCCACAGAAGCTGAATTTGGTATTAGGTTTCAGAAGTTTCCAGCGGCAAGGCTTTGCAGAAGAAGAGAGAGGAGCGTGGTAAAGCAAGTCAATCATTTCTTTCACTTTCCAGACTACCCTTCCTTCTCTGTTGTTTGCTACCTCCCATCCCCTCCACCATCAGGCAGGAAACCTGGGGGTCATCCTTGGTCTCTCCCTCTTCCTTAACGCATGTCGGAAGATTCCTATCCATTCCCCGTGGCCTTCATCCTAGTGAGGCTTGTGTCATGTCATAACTTATCTGGCCTGTTGCAAGGGAGGGACTCTCAGTGGTCTTCTTCTCTCCAATATCATTTGAATCTAGTCTTTGCTATTTATACCACCTAATTATCTTCTAAAAAGTTTTATGTTTCATTCTCAAATCCCACCAATATAACTTAAACTTAAATTTGGAATCCAAATTTTCAGGCCTGTTCTTAATACATCTTGACTGCTTCTCTACTCTGTCTCAATCAAATCACTCTATTTTTACCCTAATACAGTAGGTAATTAACCTAGCACAGTGTGTGGAACATATAAGGATAAAAAAATATTAGCTTAACCTACTTGGAATAAAATAAAGCTATTACACTCCTCAACCTAAGACCTTCCATCCACTTTGCCATTTGTCAAAATTTGCTCTCTCTTGTAGGAGGTCAAGTTCCACCTCCTTCATGAAGCCTTTTATATCCAGCCCACTGTGGTAATTCTTTCTCTAAATGTATATAGCAACTACCTGTCAAAAGCAATATTTAGTTCCCACTCAAGGGAGAAGAAGCTGGGGTATTTATCCACCAATGATACTCTGGCATTTTGTCCTGCCGCATAAATGGTCCAATAATGTTTTCAGCCAGGGAAAACCCTCAGGCAGAAAGCAGCTGGTTTTATTTAGCAAAGATACCGCATCCAGCATAACTGCCGCAACTAAGGCTACTACGTGATTAAGTTTGTGGTGGTCCTCCATAATTTGCCATGATCCACCTGGATTTCTCAAGGACTACATTGGTATATTAAGGGCAGAAACTAGTGTGTGAAACACGTGAACTACACTGGGTTTAGGCGCTGTCTGAAGCTTACCTACATACTCTTTGAAATCTTAATGGAGATAGTAGGGATCAAAAACAAAGTTTCTTTCAACTGGCAAGAACTGGAGACTTGGATCCACTCTGCAGCATTCTATTGTTTTGCTTTGAGAAAAGCACCAGAATTGACTATTGATTCAAGCAAATGATAAATACCATTATTAGAAGTAAGGGTTTTGCGAGTCTCTGGCCATATGTTGCTAAACTGTTAAACAGTTACCTATGTCAGAAGCAGAGAACACCGAAGATCTACGGGGTGGGACCTCAAAGTGTGAAGCAAGAATGGGACAAGCCTAGATCCTAATCGCACTCAGGAGGGTTAATGGCTGTCGCCTCCACAGCAGGCAGATAAAGCCTAATCTCAACTGTTGATGTCCTACACTTGGTGCTAAGACTGAATAGCTCAGAGTTTGGGGGATATACTTGTGGGTTCTGTTATCGTTTTTCTGGTGAAGATAAAAAAACAGGGTCAGAGTTCTCCCCTTCGGGGGACATGTCATTCTACTTTCAGTCATTCTAGAAGAGTCAACTCCTAGGACAAGATAAAGACTAAAGAGTTAGGCTTTCAAGGAACTAATACTTTCAGAAGGAGATAAGCATGTGCACAAATGGTTATTAAAATAAATAATTATAAACCAGAACAGGAGAACTGGGTTGTCATTATTTTCATCACAGGTTTAGCTGCCCAAACAGCTTTAGCCTGAAATCCTATGAGCCAGTTTTATGAAAGGTAAACACACAACCCATATCAAAGACCCATACAACTAGAAAGAAATTATTTATCCTGCAAAATTATCTCCTAGGTAATGAAAACTATACCAAAAACAAATGAGCTAAGGTCTAGGATAAGGAATGAGCAAAAGAGACCAAAACAGAAGCAGTGGTTATGTTGGGTTTACTCCGCCAAAAATCTTTGATGGAAAAGACCAACTCTAATTAATGCTCATGTACTTACATTAATATTGTAGGAGGCTTCTTGAGATGCTAAATAAATAGCTAGGGTATTCTCTGCGTTTCCTGCACTGGTTTCTGCATTTAATATATCGGGGTAGTCCTTCAAAAATCCAGGTGGATCATGGCAAATTATGGAGGACCACCATAAATGTAACCAAATAGTAGCCTCAGTCGCAGCAATTATACCGCATGCAGTACCTTCACCAAACAATACCAGCCCCAGGCGCTTGTTTGGAGGGACAAATCTATGAGATCCAGCAGGGTCCTTCTCATAGTGCTGGATTTCTGTAGCTCCATCATCAGAATGAAAAGGTTTCTCTCCACACATTTTAGGGAACTTTATTTTGCAACATTATTTGACTTGTTATATCCTATATCCGTTGATTTCCAAGGCAAATATACCTAGTAAAACCAACAGTTCATGCAGTGACATAATCACCCCCTCCTACAGAGCATATGTTCTTAGGCCCAAAGGACACTCATTATTCTACCGTCACTGGGCAGATCCTAATTATTGTCAAGTCTGTTATAATAAAAAGTAAATATATGAGTTTTATGCTTATATCACATAAAAAGATGCCAAACATTACACCTGGGGATTTGGTACCTTCTTTTCACAAATGGGTCCCTCTTTTCCTTTGTCTGCAGTGCTGCCAAATGTTATCCTTTAGTCTGAAGCTAATGGTTAATGCCTCTCCACTCCATCTACTCTCAGCAGCTGTGGCCATCATCTAAATGAATCTATGAATTAAATTAATGTGCAATGAGTGTCTTCAGTGTCCTGAACTATATTAAAAATGAGGAGTGATGGCCCCAAGGTATAAGTTCCTATTTTCTTTGAAGTTCAGAATCTGTGCAAGGAATAGATTAAAACCATCTAGTACATAGTTCACCTCCCAAGTGTGAACTAGAAAAATGGACAACTTAACTTTGGAGTTACAAATGGAGTACTTAACTTTGGTTCTGGGATTTATTTTTGTACCAGCCCCAATAGGTGTGAATGAAATTCTGAGAATTCATAAAACTTTAGTCAAAGTAACGAAACCACAATGTGAAGCTCTGACACTGCCAGGAAGGTGTTCGATTCCCTCTTGGCAGTTCATGCCAGGCTGCAGACACCATCGCGGTAGTAGTCAGGGGCCTGCAGAAAACAAAAGGCATGTTCTGAAGGGATTCTGGAGAGATTGCAATGAAAGGACTCTTTACAGAAGCTTGAGGGTGGTTAAGGAAACCTGTTGGCAAAGTTGAGGATCCCAAGGACAGCACCAGGGAAAGTCATTATCACCCTGAGAACTGACAGGAGGAGGGAGGGAACATGTGATTGAAGGCTGGATGAGCTGGAGGAATCAATAGGATTCCACTGCAGAGAAGTAATTATCCTGGAGGGATGCGGCCAGGAACAGAACAGATCAGCAGTGCTGATGCAGGGTGTGTGTGTGCGTGGGGGGTGGGGGGCGCGGAAGTATTCTAAATCACTCTTTCCTCTTGCCCTTTGACCTCTTGAATTGCCTTACATTGGCTCAATCCAATCAGAAACCAGAGATCAATGAGCCCAGGTGATATAGCCTATAGGGTCAGGAGACAGGGAGGTGGAGAATGGACTTGGGGCAGGGTAAAGGTGAGTGGTCAACACACACACCGTCTAGACCAAGACCAAATGCCAACCTCTATTGAATTGTCTTTTCTTGCTTTAAGACAGCATTTTCCTAAATCTTTTCCAGGTGAGGGCTGTGTGTATGTCTGTGAAGGGGAGCTCTGTGCATAAATTCATTTGGGAAAAGCTGGAGTAACACATTTAACAGGTTTTGCTACTCCAGGAATTTTCAAAGCTGCAATATGTTAAGGTTCGTGATTTTTTCATAATTGTTTTCATAATTTTTTTCACAATTGTTTAGAGCTCTGCTGAGCCAGGCACTGGGCTGGGTGTTAGGGATATGATACAGTGGTGAACCAGACAGACACCTACACTTTCACGTGGAATCAGCAAAGAGCAACAATAAAGAGTAAACCAGTAAAACTAACTCTTTACAAAGTGTTTATAATGGAGTTCCCAGATGAGGATAAAACATGCAGCATGTCCCAAACAAAATTATTTAGCTTAGGAAATCTTTGTTTCTGGAAATGTTTTAGGGAGTAAAGGGCTCTTTTAGGGAGACTACTGTAAGGGGTTTTTTGTTTGCTTGTTTTTTAACTATTGGTTACATACTTTTGGTCTGAAATTGACATAATGAAATACCTAGTTTTTGATGACAGCTTTTGTTCCTGTTGGCCATCCACAGTCAGTGAGAAAGTAAATCATCAGATTTGTGGAAAATGGATAATGGGAAGAAAATACGAAAACAGAGAAGCAGTATCTTAGTTGTCAAAGCCACTTAACTCAACTTAGCATTTTTCTTGCAGTGTAGACTTTTTCTTGGAATCTACCCTGTAATGCAAGGTAACATTGTTATGGAAATGGCCACGTGGTGGATGCATATGAGGAAGATACCAAATTTGAAAGGCAAAGCCTACAGTGGTTTGACAAAGATGAGACAAAAAGAAGCAAGTAACTTTCAGGGAGAATTTGTTCATAATGCACACTTACCTGGCTGTTAGATAAAAAGCTTTTGTACGAGTATGTGGCCAGTTGTCGTAGATGCCGGGTGGAGCCCCACCCTGATGCCTTTTGCTGGTGCATGCCACCCTGGCGCTGTGTGTGTGGCCTGCTAAAAGCTCACCGCTGCCCGTCTTATACCCCCCTACTCCCCTCCACCAAGGGGCAGTGGTTTGTGCCACAGACATAGGCCCGGAGGCTCCACTTGACCCGAGGCCACGTCTGGCTGACCTTGCCCCCTTCGATGCCTCCCTAGTAAGTTTTTCCTAAAGAACACTTCCATAGCTGTGATCCTGTCTTTATCGAGATTCCTGGGAAACTGGGCATTGGAAGGAATTCAGAAGAAATCACACAGCAAGTTAATGACAGAGCAGCAAAGACATCCATAGCCTCTTTGCTGCTCTGTGTACTGGTCATCATGCCTTGTTGATATCTAGCTACATTAGCTAATTTAATAGTTTTTAGTTTTGATTTATTTTCAAAAAGAATATATGGAATATATGTATAGAAAATCTTCTTGATTTAACTCTTTCTACTATCCACATCTATATGAAGCTAAGCTATTTAGATGATTAATCACCATTATCTTACTAAAGCAATTGATCCAAATTATAGACATAAATACTTGTGAAAATAATTAAAAACATAAGCTTATAAGACCAGCACTCTAGTGAGCTTTTTAAAGAAATAACAAAGGTTACAACCCTTAAAGAGTTTTTGCCATGTAATATTAACTGTTGTTAGAATAATATTTGCATTGAACATTATGGTTTATAATTCACTACTATAAATATTTCATTTATCTTACAGAAACCCTGTGACCTGAGTAAAATAATGGGATCCTTGTCGTAAAAGTAAAGAAACTGAAGTTAAGAGATGTTAAGGGACTTTCTCAATGTCTAATGAGTCACACAGTGAAGGTTTTAAATAGCATAGTAAAGATTCGAAAGAGTTGTGGGTTTTTTCATTAGCAAATTTGGAGCCGTTCTAACTTTATTGTCTGTTTTATCCACTTTCTCATGTTTTGTCATTTCTTACATTATTAGAGATTATAACATCAGTTTATGGTTTAGCCATTGTAAAACTCTGTAGTACTAGTTGTATTTTAGAACACAAGACCTTCTAGAAGTTCTACAAGGTAACAAAATTGAGGCTGCATAATCAAACATTTACCCCAGTTTCTATGAAGTGGATGTGTCAAGATTTTTATTTCTCTTCTCCTGTTATAAATTTGACTTGAGGTCCTGTAAAATTAATGTCCATTGATTTCTCAGAAAAGTGTGCATTCACTACACAGAGGGTTTGGTTTTCAAAAAAGCCAAACAATACATCATTATTGATTATGTATTGCCTTTCATTAAGAGCTATTCAGAATGCAAATACTCTTCTAAATCGGTGCTCAGACATACGCTTTATTTAATTCATTTTCCAAACCCAGCCATCTCCTATCCAACTACAGCTTAGTTTACTTTAAAATACCAATATATTTTTTCAGCCAAAAAATGTCAAACAAGAAATATTGCCCCAAGCATTAGCTTTTATATTTGGAGCAAATATATGGTTTCAGCTTAGTAGAAGAGAATAGAAATTATCTCTTTTCTGTGGCTTAAAAGAATACACTCTCCATTTACCTTATCTCCTTGAGTTTATGCAGTTAAAAAGTGACAGTGGTATATTGATGAGCCAGAGAGAGGACACAGAGCTATTGAAATAGCTCAGGCATATCTTGGAAATTATCATTCCAAATGCCTTATGCATTTACTTCTAACTCTGGACATGCATGAAAGAGCCACGCAAATTTTACGTAATTGCCATAATCTAGGGGTTCAGTCTAAGGGTTTCAGAGGGAAATTACTGATCACAATTATTTACTAAACACAAATGGGAAACTCAAGTAACCTCAGGGTCACACTGAAACAGCTCTGGATTTAGGTTATAACTTCACTGGGGTACATTGAACAGTTTCATCATAATTAAAAAACCCACTTGCTGCCAAATGACATCACTGGCCACTCTAGAAAGGAAGCAGGGTTCATTCATTCTAGCAAATTTCTAAATATCAGGTTGTTGCAAGTTCTTACCACACAGCTCTACACCTTTAAGAATGCAGGTAAGTAGTCCTGATAAGCCAAGGTTGTGCGTTCAATTCCCTGTCAGGGCACCTACAAGATGCAACCAATGAGTGCATAAATAAGTGGAACAACAAATCGGTTTCTCTCTCTCTGTCTCTCTCATCCATCCTCTCTCTCTCTCCCCCTACATCTTCTCTCTCTCTAAAATCAATAAGTAAAAATTTAAAAAAATGAATGCAGGCAAGCTTCCTTCAGGGTTGTTGATGAAACTGACTATTATGGGCAGTCATTTAAATTGCTTTTTAATACTCAATAACCATGCTATCCGAGGATTTCAACACCACCCGGTGCCTGGGGGCGCTGCGGGCAGCGCACACGGAAGTCATCAGTGTACAGTTAGCTCCAATGAGCATACAGGGCTCAGCGCTGCAAGCTGCAAACAAATGTAACTTGCAAGTCAAGCGAGTCACTCAGAGTTGGATGTGTTTGATTCGCGGAAGGTACAACTCTCTTTGGAACATTATTAAAACAGCAAGATGAAGAAAGACTTGAAATAGAACAAGAAACATGTGGAGCCCCAGCCAACAAAACTTACTACTTTACCACCATCGGGCACTTTCCAGGAATGACCTAAGCCTCTGGATGAACTGAGATCACTGTCATCGTCTGACTGACCCTTTCATTACAGCTGGGTTTGGGTCACTGTATTGGCCAAGTCTTTCCCCAGAGATGGGTCTTCACCCAAGCAAATAGGCAGCTCTCTCCATGGCCTCCAAAAAACTCAGCTTTAACTACTAGTTCTTAAACTTGGAGACACCAGGGAGCTTAGCTTCATGTAAAGTGTGAAAAGAAGTGAAGCAGAGAACTGAGGTATATAGCAATAATGGGGAAATTTTTAAAAAATATTTGCTTTCAAGATGTCTGATGAAATTAGCTGGCAAAAATGAGGGGTGTTTTTGTTTGCTGGGTTTCTGGAGGTTTTTTGTTTTTGTTTTTTGTTTGTTTGTTTGTTTTTTAGCTTTATCTGCATAATTGCTTCTGATTGCATCTGCTAGGTCTTAACGGTGACAGACCAGACATTTGGGCCCCTGTTCAGGGTCCACAGGGATCTCATTATAGCCCAAGGTTGATGGCCCAGGCAGCAGCCATCGACCATGACCAAGGCCACACACTCCCTCAGCTACTCTCTGGCTTGGAAGGAGCAACGGCAGCACCGTAGAGAGCTGTGACAAGAGATTTCATTTTCACTGTGTTTTTCAACATGATACTTGAAAGGCATAACTGCTCTGAGAAGTTGGGAAAATGGGGAAATTAAGGCAGAGTTGAAGAATTATTTGCCCCAAATCAGAGAACTGATAAAGTCAGCTGTCCCAGGGGCAGTGGAGCATCCTTGTCAGCACAAGTGTTTGGGACTAGCACCTGCAAAGATGCTAAATGTTCAATTAAAATGATGCTCAGCAAACACCTAAAAAAAAAACAACTAACGTTTGCAAATCTCTCTACGAATTACCAGTGCCTTTCTTTGTCGTGGATTTCCACTTCACACTTTTTATTTATACATTATCAAATTGATTACTAATACTTAGAGAATTAGGACTATCTGAAAGATTTGAACTCTTAAAATTTTCCATTCTCAAGCATCAATGCTAGATCTATCTTCCCCATATAACTCAGACTAATAGATAAGACAAGGATCCAAATACCCATACTATTGGCAAACCAGAAAAAAATTTTCTGATACAACAAAACACTTTGTATTTTGTTCTCCAGTTATCAGGCATTGTATTCATGTTTTGAAAAACTGGAACTACTAAAATCTAAGTGGACTGTTAAACATGTGATGTGAGCCTTCTTGCTGCTAAGGAGAGAGGCGGTTTTAAGGCACCACCGTGGTTGGCAGTACCATGCACTCACAAGACAACACACGATACGCGTTTCTGATACTTTGCCTCAAGCTCAGGGTTGGCAAGTACCTCCCTAGAGAGTAGGATCACAAGCTTCTAACTCCTTCCAAAATCCTCTGTGTCTCTGTATACCAACGTTTTAAAGAGTGTACAAATTAAGCTCCATGCAGAGCAACATATTTAAATAAAAGAAGTTGGGGATTTACCTTAATATTAAGCCACCATTCTTATTCTAAAGATGCCCTTCACATCCTTTTACCGTTAAAAAAAGGAAATTACTAGCTTTAGGAATGTTAAATCATTTGTATTTGTTTTCATGTGTTCAATGACTAATAGATTTTTTAAGAATGAATGTCCTTTTTGTTTTCTGAAATGAATTGATCTGTTCTAAATATACTGCTTTAGTTTCAATTATTCCAAGACCGGAGAGCATAATTATCTGAGCAGCAGGTCAAACAAAAACGTGGGTTACGGGCATTTAAACTTTGACCCTAAGTAGCAGTTGCCCTTCATGATGATTCATTTTATTTTTTTCCCTCTTGAGGTCTAAACTTTCATCCCTTCCCAGGCAACCTATAATTCCACTCCTTTGCCCTCTCTAAAATTACCCAAGTGTCGTCTGCCTTCGAGGGAGATTTACTGCTCCAATGGCAGGAGCAGTGAAGGTCAGCCGAAAACTTCAGGTCCATCTGCCTGGGGACAGGGGATTCCTAAGTAATTTCAGCAGTCCCCAAAACTAATGACTGGTTTCAGTAACCCGATGACAGGCAAAACTACTACCTCATTACAGCAAGGAAGTTTGTTTCTTCACTGGGAAGAATTCCTTTGCTGAGTTTGTGTAGTTCTGTATACTATGCTAACTAACTGTGGGACAGAGTGAACACGCCTGGCTCTGAAACCCCCTGCACAAGCCAGGGAAGAGGGCAACGACGGGGCTCTGTGGGGTGAGAGTCGTTGTTGCCCTTTAAGTGCACGCAGCCTTTGGTCCTCTCTCCCCATCTCTCGCTCGCTTTTCTCAGGGGCATGCGGTGCAGCGCTTGTGTTTTATCATTCATCATGAAACTTCTTCAGACTTCCTAACTTATCTTAAAAGGTTTATGAGATGATTTCAGCTAAGTCCTTTTGAGGGTTGGGCCTCAAAGTAGGTAAATGTCCATAAACTTTGTGAGCTAGAAATCAACTCTCACTGTTAAAATCAGTTCATCACCTGAGAGGGGTTTACCTGTGGCTACTTGCTACTTGCCACTTGCCAGCACGTCAGACCATCAGATGTCAGCAGAAGGCAAGACTGGGGGTGGGGGGGTGAGACTGTGAGCATACTAGCAGTTGCATGTGTGCCTGTGACGCAATGCCCCTCCCTATGGAATTCCTAAGGCAGATATCGACGACCATTTCTTCAAACTTCACAAAGTCCGTTTATGATTAACTCCTTAGTGTTTTCCAGATCTTTCCCCCTACTAAGTGCTTATTTAAATCCTGGAAATAAAACTTGTCACGGATATGACACTGTAATTGTGGACAGATCCACAGGTATTTGATTACATTGTGGTCCTCTTAATCAGTTTTTAGTCTCAAGTGGACAAATATAAAAAGAAAAACATACCAATAGCATGGGGCAACACTCTGGAATATCAAAAGTTGAGTTCCTAAAACTTGGATTAATTTTGTAGCTGGCATCATAAAGATCATTATTCAAATAATACAGAACTGGAATTTCTTTGTGCCAGTACCATCTCCTTTTAAGCTTCAATTTCTGGAATTAGGATCATTCAGAAAACAACGAATGAGCACCACAAACACATGACTGATGCATACAGATTAAAGAGACACGATCTTCACTCTCAAGGAACCCACGATTAAGCAATTTTCCATAAAACTGTCTTAAAAAAACAGTCTGTTCCATTTCTTGACCCTTGTTTGCCATTTTCAAATGGTGATACTGCCTTTCTCCCTTGATCTGTATGAAGTCAGAAATTCTCACCTTAGTATTGAAATGAACTGGTATTAGGAACAAAGAACTATTTCCTTTAGAATCTCCACAGCTTTCACTTTTATGTACACCTTCTCTAGTTTTTCACAGACTTCACATGTGGGAGACCCTTCTGCATGGTGTGGGCCCAGCTCCCACCCGGAGATGCACAGGACCCACGCCCACAGATGGGTTCTCTCATGGGAAATCATATTTGCAATGTGCCTAAGCTGCTTTGAGTCTTGCTTTTGCTAAAACTCCCTCACCCTGAATTGAGGTAGCAAGTGGTTACTGTAACTTCCTAAAATCCATGCTAAACCTTCCTAGGAAGAGAGTAACCAGTTCAACCACTTTTCCCTTTTTCATTTGCAAATATCCTTCTTCTGTGATGTCATTAGCAGCATTGGCTCCTTTGTTGTCTGTAAAAGGTAATCACCTACAGCAAACCTGTGCATAGTGAGTGAGGACCATCATGTATGTGACCAGAAACCCAATAAAGGCCTGTCATGGTGGAGGCCACAGCTTTTGCTTCCCTTGAGAGAAAAGCCATGCTGTCCTTTTTCCTCCATCGGACTCGGTAGTCCGTGTGAATATTTTATTTCATCCGTAATGATGCGGACACTGCAGGCGGTGTCCGCATCATTCACATAGTCATTTCATATTTTTCCTTTCCTTGTCTCAAGCTGGATTTATGAAGAAATTAAATGATACAATGTCAAATAGATATTTGGCTATTTTGCTTGTATTTGTCCTCATTTTAATGTAAAACTCATTCCATTTAACAATAATTTTATATCATTGCATTGGTGGTATGTCTATACCCAGAACACACACAGAAGAAAAGTTGTTTTCTATATTCTAGGCCATTACTTCACTAATTACTATTCTTGTTTGGAGCTACTTATGCAGGCTTGAAGGACATAATTTAGCCTGGCTTCCTTAAATAAGCTTCTGACTCATTTTTCTTCCTTTATTCAAACTTGTTTTGACCCTTTTTCATTCTTCAGTTTGATTATTAATCATTCATTCTTGTTTTCCACCAAACTTAGATTAAATTTCTTAATAAAAATCTCCCAAATACTAAATCAGCATTTCCTGTGCAGCAAGAGACACAATCATTCACACTGTGGCAAGGGTTTGCCATCTATCCACAATACATCTGCCTCCAAAAACAAAGTCAGACATTACTTTTGTTGAATTTTATATTTTCGTTTTTGGCTTCCTCAGAACCACTGGATTTATTGCCCCATTACTATGATTTGGTCCCTTCTTCATCTTTGTGTTATTGACCCTTCCATTTATTCACTGATACAATTACTTTGCTTCAAAAATGGACATAAATCTGCCCAAACTTGGGATGGAATTATAATTTATTCCTTTGGTTGACTTCCTTGATTAGTTTCTCACTTTTCTTTAAGAGCAGAGGATGACTTTATACACCATCTCTTTTTTCTTGCTTGTCTACTAGAGTCAACATCCTAGAATAATTTTGTAAGAGTCAGGCAGCATTGGTTACACACACATTTTTCCAACCCCCAATAAATTCTGCACTAGTTCTCTAAAGTTTAATCAAGATAACCTTTCTAGTACTTGGCTAAGCAAAGGAAACTTTCCTGAAGTTTTTCAAGGATGTGAACTAACATTTCCGGAGCGCTTTCCCTGCAGCTGGCATTAATACTGCATTATCTTAATCAAGTTTTGCAAACAGCCTCATGAATTACATACTGTTATCCCTACTAAACAAGCATAAGCCTACAACCTCACAGGTGAAGTAGTTTGCCCAAATTACGTAGTTGCTAACTGGCAAAGATGGAATTAGTTAGCGCCCAAGTCTGCTAGACTTTCAAAATAATTATTTTGTCCACAATAGACTATATTAGTCTGTCTCTAAACAAATTCTACCCTTTCACAAAACAGAAGAACAAGACCTACCAACCTTTCTCTCTGTAAGCCAGAATAATAAACAAAATTCACATTATTTGTTAATGGCCGGCCATATATTATGCCCAGGTGAAGGCAGAAAACAATGTCATTCCCTGAATATTCATGATAAAAAGTCTTTATAAAATAATTTTCTATCTTTAACTCCTCAAGTTTATTTAGACCTCTTAATCAAACTATCCTTACAATTTAGTGTCATCACTAACTGGCTCCTGAATCTAGCTAAAATTTATTAGCTTGTTCTTGAACATTGTTGACCCTGAGTCATGTAGGATGTTTGAGTATATAAAATAGCCGTCAACTATGAGAAGACAAATTTTTTTTTTAAATTTGGATGTACGGCTCACCTAACATTAAAGAATTGAATATGTATTTGAGAACATCTGGATCTTCAACTCCATGTCTTCATCTCCTAGCTGTTCAGCATTGTGAATGTGAATGCTGTCTGTCGCCATCCCATGTTTGTTCGTCTGTCAAAGAATTCCTTGGTTTTGTCTCTTTCTCTCCATTCTCATAAATGTGATCCATGGCTTTTCATTCTTTTGTTGCCCTAAAGCCTTCCTAAATGCAGTCTTTCTGCCCCCAATTCATCCGACATACCGTAATAGCCAGACTAATCTTTTAAAGCTTTGCTTTCATCATTTTACCCACTTACACGATCATTGCCAATGGTTCTGCCTATTTCATCAAATAGAAAATTCCTCAGTCTAACTGCAGAGGCATCTAAAGTCAAACCCTGCCCACATCGATTTGTTCTCACTATGCCCCAATACGAAGCCACCCTCTGATCAGGCCAGTCATTTCCCTGGGCTCTACATGAGCCTGTTCTGGGTAGCCTTAGTCCTATCTCTGTGCCATGGCAGTGTGGCAGCCTTGATCTGGAGCCTTCTCCACATGCTCATGTTTCCTAACTGAGCGCATGAGATGGAACGACCTGCTGGTGGACGGACAGAGCCTGAGAACCAAGGAGACACCAGGTAGCTGAAGAAGGCCCAAGAAAGGTAGTGGAAAGTGTGCTGCTGCAAGAACAGTATTTCAGCAATGAACCCAGGAGAGATGAGGGGAAAAGGGACAAAGTGGATAGAAAACTGGTTAAACCAGTGTTACCATTACCAGAATAAGAGTGAGAGAGAAACTGAGTCTTGGGGAAATAAAGCATGAGCCCATTATGGGGACTTTGGGAAGAAATTGGAAATCACAAGAAGTCAGTGAAGCCATTAGAGAGCCTTCTATTCTTTTTCTTGTAAAGAATTTACGGATTCTGAAGAGAGGACTTCCCTGTACCTGTGGGAAAAGTGACTAAAAGCTGCAAAAATCAGAAAATGATAATACCATGGTACCAAGTAGGACATCACAGCACTGAAACCCTCAGGCGGTTCAGGAAGAGGACCAAAACATGAGATTAACTGCTTTCAGAGAGGGCCCATTTACTCAATCTCACAGCTCCCAACTTCTTTCTTATAATTCCAGGAACTGTTTCTAGGCTTATGTGCAACTTAGCTCTGTGTGTGTGTTTTGGAGGCAGGTGTATGTTTATTATAAGTCCTAAAGGAAGCACAGCCAGACTAGACCCATGTCTTTGGAAGTTTTTCCTTCTCTTGAAACTTGTGTATCTTTTCCCACTATATGTGAGTCTGGAGATCCGTGGGTGGAAATTGATCTTCCTGTGGGCACCAGAGTGCCAAGGGGTTTTCCTTTTGGAGTTGTTTGATGGTAGCAAGGTAGCCCTCAGGTTGCTGTTCATATTTTCTCTGGCAGGGGGAAGTTGGGGTAAGCAATTTGGCAGCAAATACAAAGTCTTCAACTGTAGCCTTAACCAGTCTAGATCAGGCCATATTCTAACTTGGGACAGGGGCTTGAAGATCCCCCTGACAGTGCAGTCAGCATTAGGAATTCAGAGAAAGTTTATTTTTGATGTGATGCTCCTGAGGAAATACATGGGCATAGCTGTTGTATTACTTAACCTCTTTAAACTCCAAGTCCCTAAATGTGTACTCTCATAGTACCATGGTCTGTCTTATATGTAGTACTGTGAAGATTAAATGAGTTCATGCATGCAAAGTCTTAAGCATCCAGCAAATGCTTCAATATTAGCTGCTATATAACCATATTGATAATGTATATAATAACTCCTTGTTTTGCAGCATTGTTTGGAAATACGATGTATTTTGCAAGTAACTGAGGCCTAATTCTGTATTAAACCTTAAATTTTTCATTGTTTTAGTTGAAAATATTTCTAAAATGCATTCCGTATGTTTCTGCCCTTGTCTTAACTCCATAGAGTGAGATAAATTCTATTCTAAGAACAGAGTGCAGGGGCTCTTTGGGAAGGCTGTTGTACTTACACTTTAATCCCTGGGTCTTCTGTTGCTGTTACATGTTTTAAAAGAACTTTAAGGGACTCTGACAAGAACTAAGAGTCTCAATATTAATACCAAATTTGTTTTAGTCTGAGTCTTTATTTCCATACCTCCAAGACACCTTGCAGGCCCCGGAGGGAAGGGATTAATTTGTCCTTTTAACAAGTACCTCTTGGGTGTTTACTATGTTCCAGGAATTGCTCTAGATGCTGAATAAATACTAAGACACAAAATGGACAAAAATCTCTGTTTTCATGGATTTTATATTATGATTGGAGCTGCGTTCTGACAATAAACAAACAAAAAATAAGTTTTACATAAGATATTAAAAGAGGGGTTACACTTTCAAATAAATAGTGAGGTGAAATCACACTGGTAAGATGCCATTTAGTCAAACTCATGAAGGAAATGAGGGAGGGAACCACATAGAATTGTGGGTAAAGAACATTCCATGCAGAGGGAACAGCAGCGGTAAAGGCCCTGAGGTGGAACCTTACCTGCCACCCAGGAACCACAGTGGAGCAAGGAAGGCTGTTGATGACTAAGAAGAATAGGAAGTGGTAGGAGATTAAGGCCAGAAAAAGTTTGGAGTATACCAAGATCATTTTCAGGACCTTGGTGTTTCTTCTGTGCAAAGAGAAAGTCCTTGGAGTGTTTTGAGCAAAGGAATAATTTCACTTAAGTATTCAAAAATTCTTGAAACTCCAGCTATTGGAAAGTAGACTCTAGGGGGCAAGGTTGAAAGCAGAGATCAGTATTGTCATGATGGTGACTACAGAAGTGGTCAGATTCTCGATGTATTTTGAAAGTAGACATACATTTTGCAAGTATAAGGTGTAAGAAAGTGAGCAGCTGATGATAAATTCAAGATTTTTGGCCTGAATGATTAGAAGACTGGAATTATGAAAAATGGAGATGGGAAAGGCTACATGTAGAACAGGTTTGCAAGGGAAGAAGACAATTTGATTGAGCTTGAGATGTCTGTTAGACATCCAAGTGCTAATGTCAAGAAAGGCCTGTGGA
Organism: Anoura caudifer; assembly: GCA_004027475.1. Lineage (NCBI taxonomy): Eukaryota > Metazoa > Chordata > Mammalia > Chiroptera > Phyllostomidae > Anoura > Anoura caudifer. The sequence continues at coordinate 95,100 of PVKU01000622.1, forward strand.
TATCTAAGTCTGGAGCTGTGGAGGAAGATTCAGAAACAGCTCTTCACATTAAAGATCAGTTTTCACAAAGGCACCAAGATAATTCAATAGGGAGATTAAAAATATTTTCAATAAGTGCTGCTGGGAGTTGAGATGTATGTGGCAGAAAATAAACCTGGACCCCTATTTCCATACCAATTCATTATGCTGAAATGGATCATACATCCAATTGAGAAAAGTAAAACTAAAAACTTTTAGTAGCCATGAGAGAGTATCTGTACCACCTTGAAGTAGGCAAAGATTTCTTAGACTGGACACACACATACAAAAACACTATCCTTGAAGTTGATCATTTAAGCTTCATCAAAATTTAAAGTCCTGCCCTGGCTGGTGTGGCTCAGTGGATTGAGCGCGGGCCGTGAACCAAAGGATCACGGTTTGATTCCCAGTCAGGGCACATGCCTGGGTTGCAGGCCAATTCCCGGCGGGGGACACACAAGAGGCAACCATACATTGATATTTCTCTCCCTCTCTCTCTCTCTCCTTCCCTTCCCCTCTAAAGATAAATAAATAAAATGTTTAAAAAAAAAGTGTCAGTTCCAAGGTGTATAAAAGATATGTGAAACTTTAAAAAAAAAAAAAATTTAAAGTCCTGCTACTAAAATAATCATTAAGAAAATTTAAAACAAGTCTCAGAATAAGAGAAATCTTTTCACTATATCTAATAAATGTCATGTGTCCAGAATACATAAGGATCTCTTATAAATCAATAACAAAATGATAACCCAATTTTTAAAATAGGTAAAAATCTTGAATACTCACTTCATAAGAGAAAACAAAAATAAAAAACATCTGAAAGTGTGCTCATCATTAGTCATCAAAAAGAGAAATTCTAACACCCATGAGTTATCACTTCAAACCCATTAGAATGCCTAAAATGGAATTAAATTTGATAATACCAAATATTGGGAAGCTTGTGCAATAACACGAACTCTCACACGTTACTTTTCAGACATTAACATTTCACAATCAATATAGGAAATCATGAGGGCAGTTTATTAAGTTAAACACACATCTGCCTTTGGACTGAGAAATTCCACTCTCAGATAGTTATGCAAGCGAAGTGAAAATACATGTCCACAAAAAAGACATGTATAAGAACATTCATAGCAGCTTCATTAACAATAGTCCAAATCTAGAAACAACCTCAATGTGCACCAATATATGAAAGGATAAAACAATGGTAGTATAGTCATATAATGAATTACTACTGAGCAATAAACAGGAACAAATTGACCCATACAACCACATGGATGCCTATCAAAAACATTTGCTGATTGAGAAAAGCCAGACTGCCCCACTGAAAGAACATACTATAATATGATTCCATCTATATGACTTATAAAAATAGGCAAACCTAATCTATGCTGTGAGAAAATCAGAGGAGGGCTTGCCTCTCCAGTGAGGTAGGGTTCACTGGAAATGACATGAGGGAATCCCCTGAGGTGACAGAAGTGTTCTATACCTTGATTTGGATGTTATTACATGCGAGTATGGTTGTACCTATTTGTCAAAATTCATCAAACTCTTCACTTAAGAACTATGTTTTATGGAATGAAAACTATTTTTTTTTTAATTTTACAACAGAACTATAAAACTAGCCATGGTTGGTCACTTCCTCTTCCACATGAACAGATAGCCCACTTGTTCTCTCAGGTCTATCACAGGATTGTCCTAGAGCAATCCAAAAAGCATGCAAGCTGAGTGTGAACCTCCCAAGCCATATCAGGTGCTGCTACTTGCTCTCAGACCTTGTCTTGATAGGTGAGAGGGCAGGGCAGAAAGGGGAAGAAATTCTAGAAAACGTAGAATTACTTGTTATGCACATGTCAAGGTGAGTCATTGCTTCAAGAATTCCAGCTGTCCCAGTTGTACGCAAGATTAAAATAACAGGGTCTAGGTAGTGATGCATCCTGTAGAGTACTCTTTACAAAATTTGCATGTTTCCATAAGTATTTTCCAAAGAGAAAAATACACACTTGCCAAATAACTGATTCAACTCTTTGTGATTAACTGATTTAAATTTTAATTCCAGCTTATGTCTTTTATATTTGCACAGATCATAAGTAGGGATTGAAATCTATTGCATAACATGCAGCGGGCAGAGCACTCAGGGTCTGAGTTTCCTCTGTACTCCATTGTGACCCATTTCAGCTCAAGAAATGGCCTCTGAGTCTATGAATATGTTAATATTCATTTTTCACAACCTGAGTTTTTATGAATATCAATCACTCAGTGAAAGTTTCAGAGGTTTTTGAGATCTTGAAAGACTTTTAACTTATATTAAATATTTCCAAGTAAATTTGAGTGCATTTTCAAGAATACTTTGTAGTGTTTTCTACTTCCCACCTTTTGGTCAAGCTAATCACACTCATTTTTTGATGTGCTCACACACATCAAAAGAGTCCTGAAGTTGCTTATCATAATTTGCTAAGGAGCCAAGATACTAGAAACCTGGCCAGTATTGCATAAATAAGTATAAATTAAGTGCATAGTGAACAATAATTGAAACTAGTAAAATACTGATGCAAAATGTATTAATGAAATGCCATAGAAATGACAGAAAATGTATATAGCAGATATTAGAGTATTTCAAATAAATGGAAAAGGGGTGAATTTTCACCAAATGAATGAGTTAAAGACTAAAAATTTGAGAAAAATAAGGAAGTAGCCCTATTTTATATCAAACGCCAAAAGTACTTCCAACATGATTAAATTTTTAAAGTACAAAATGACACTCTAAAAACAATAGAAGAAATGTATGTGAACATTAATATATTCTTGGCATGGAGGTATACTTTGTTTTTCAATCACAGTGTACATTCAATATTATTCTGTATTAGTTTCAGATGTATAGTATAGTGGCCAGACAAGGGGGTATATTTCCTATAATACTCAAGGAACAAATAATAAAGAAAAGGTTTGATTGATTTTACTACATAAAACTATAACAATTCTACATGTAAATAATGAATAAAATTATAAAGCAATCAACACAAAAATAGCTGTACATTTATGACAGCCCAAGAATTGATAGGCTTAGTATGTAAAGAGTTCCTGCAAAGCAATTTAAAATGATACAAATGAAAAATGGACAAAGAACATGAAAAGCAATTTACAAAGAAAATGTGTTTGCCAAGAATAAAGTATCAGAGGAACTCTCCTAAATAAAGAGATACATGAACATAGGCTTTACAACTGCTATTTGGATAATTTTATGGTTTCCCCAGCCCCTATTTTTGGTTCTTGGTTAAATTTGCCACTTAAATGCACATGAGTAGAGAAGGATTTTCACCAGGCTTCCATTGCCTCAGCTAAGATTGCAGACTATGAACATGGAAGATAAAAGTTCTTTGACTTTTCCAGCCTGGAATTAATGGCTTTGTCTTTCTGGACAAAGCTGTCCTAAGTCACCGCAGTGAGCAGCCACAGGCACCGAATGCTGTCTTCCTGCTCTCTGGTGCAGGGCTCACATGTACAGAGGCAGGCAGTTGAGCGGTCAAAGAGGAGGACCTGACTACTCTAGAGTCGTGGCGACCTCATTGGAACCCTGGCGACCTCATTGGAACCCTGGCTCATAATTTACAGTGTGAGTTCTTAACCTTTGAATCTTACTCTCCCAACTGGATGACTTCCCCAAATAAGGATAACAATAATACCTACCTTATATAGTTGCCATGAACATTTAACTAGATGATGCCTGTAAAGTACTTAGTATTGTGACTGACACTTAGGAACTACTACTAAGTATTGGCTATTATCTTTATTATGGGCAAAAATCCCTTCTCTCCCTTCTGAATGAAAATATGCTAAGACATCACAGAATAATTTTGTTGCCCTTTATGTGGGCATTCACATGGTACATTGGGAAAAATGTAGTACTTGACATCAGAAGCTCTGACCCCAGTCTCAATTCTGCCTTTAACATGACTCCTTTGGGCCTCAGTTTCTCTATCTGTTACATAAAATAGTTGGACTACTAATTGCTATACCTCCTTCTGTCCCAACATTCTAGCCTAAAGAAATATAAGACAGCAGATAAATCAGGGTCTTTAAATATGACAATATCTATATTAAGTAATAATGAGGATCTTTGAGCTAGTAGTATTTAAAGCCTAAAAGAATGTACATATTAATTTGCTAAACTTCTGACATTATAACAATTTATTATAGCAATTTATTATTATATCAATTTATTATAGTCACATAATCAAAAGCTCCAATTGGCAGTTAAGCAACTTTGATAAATTTTTTAAAATTACTTACTACATTCTACAAAGCATGGAGAACCCTTTAGTGATGAGAAGTGAGAAAACCACTAGCCTGTGTGCTTAGTATCAATTAAGATACCCCAGCCACCAACACTTCCAAAGGAAAGCCGAAGTCGGTGCCAATTTATTCTACGGAGTATGTAACAAGAGTAACAATGGTACCCATGACTCCGGGGGACAGCCAAGAACTGTCCAAATCTTTTTACATGGATTTTTTTCCTTTAATTCTCATAATGACCTGTTTATTTCCATTTCATAAATAAGAAAACTGAAACCTAAGAATGAGACCTATTCTTACCTAAATGGAAAAATCTTTGGAACTGCGGAATTTCAAAAATAAAGGAATCTACAGAAAATAGTTCGAAAGCATTTTAAAATTAAACCCCTTCAATTTTAGGCAAAGCATTGACAAAGTGCAAGCCATACATGTAAAGTATCCCATTCCTCTGAAGTTCAAATATTTAGGAGGCTGCAGCAGTTGGTGAAACACATAGTTAGCACATGCTGGCACTTAAGAAAAATTAAGTGAACTTCCCACTTAAGAATAATCACTGGAACATTTTTTTAGATTACTCTTGATGTCTGCTTGCTATTCAGTACCCTTGAGGCCTTTAAATTCACATAATTAGTGTGAAAGCACTAAAAAAAATGAATTTTAGTGTTAACCCAAGCAAAATGTAATTAAGGAAGTAAATCTACAACAGAAAAAGAAACATATACTACTTTGCAATGTCAAGAAAATGGCTTTGGGATTATCTGCTGTTAGGAAGTCTTTCATACATATTTCCTTCTCTTCTACTCATTTCTTCTCTCCATAACTATAGGGAACCTGTTTAATACACAGGAATTGGGTCCTTAATTGAGGATGCTGAGTTGATGTTGAACATCTGTAATCCCCATTAAGCTACAGTCTCCTTCAGAGGTGTCCTTTGAGGTGTCCTTTGACTTTTAAGTACAGCTGTCAAAAGTGAAGACAGAGAGCACTAGCTGCTGTGGCTCAGTGGATTGAGTATCAGCCTGTAAACCAAAAGGTTGCTACTTTGATTCCCAGTCGGAGCACATTTCTGGGTTGCTGGCCAGGTCCCCACTGGGAGCATGCAAGAGGCAACCAATGAATGTATCTTTTACACATCAATGTTTCTCTTCATCTCATTCTCCCTCCCTTCCCCTCTCTCTAAGAATAAATAAATAAAATATTTTTAGGTGAAGAGAGAGAGAGCGAGAGCTAGCCAACATTGGCTACACTCAGGCCTTTGACATTTAGCCGAAAAGTTCAAGGATGATTTACAGATAAATCTTTCACAATGGGATGCCAGTTATACATCTGAGTCTAACCCCCACCCCCTCCATGGGTGTTTTTCTAATCTCCCCCAAAATACAGAGTTCACTTTGAAAGTACCTCAAACAAACTCTAAATTACCAGGATTACTTGCTATTTCTTTGAAAATGACTTTCATGTGAAAATAATTCAGAAACATAAAAGTTAATCACCCCCTCTCATTACTTGCATCCAGCGGCAGAGCAAAGAGGAAATTACATTATTCTTCATTCTTTCCTACAAAATGAATTAGGACCTCATTCAATCTTCTCCACATTATATGTAGAAATGGAGCACCACCCAGTGCCACCCCTCCCTCTTTTTCAAAAAGAAAAAGGGAAAACACAGACTGCTCTAAAACTCTTAAAGTTAGAGAATTCCAGGGAGAGTGAAATTCCTGCTAGAGGTATATAGTGAAGATCTAGAAATATGAGTCCATAGGAGGTTAGTTCTCTAACAAATGAAACGCACCTTATTGACATCTTCAACATAAACCATCAAAAGCTTCATGAGTATATTATTGCTGTACGTATTTTATTGTCAGTGTTCAGCAAATCCTTTATATTCATTTTTGATGAGGATGCCCAATCCCAAATTTTTGCCCAATTTCAAACTTTTTCATAGTCTGGCCTGAGTGTAAAATGAAAATCTTGTGTTCTACTAAATCTAGGGAGCTCAGCTTGAGCCTTATGAATAAAATATGACTCTGATCATTAAAATGTAATAAAAAGTAGTACTTTGAAACCTTAACCTAAACAAGCTTGCTTTCTGATATTGAGGGCAAACTTCAGCTGTTCCCTCAGCAGGGCCTCCTCTGCAGTAAGCCCGGGCCTCAGAGAAACGACTGAAACCTGCTAATCTGAGACACGCACAGCTACACACACAGTCAGAGCCACTTCCACAGTAAGCATCCCCCAGTGGCTCTCAGGTGCTTTGCCGCTTTCAGGCTGCCAGGGTCTTTCTAGTCACTCTCCTCCCAGGAAGAATATTGCAATCAGCAGGAGTCAGGCTCAGGTTGTATAGAGGTTAAATTTGGGGCTGAGTGTCCCTCAGTGTGCCTCTCCAGAAATATCCCTGGAGAAGGACAGAAGAAGGTGGCTTTTCGATCAGCTCATGCTTTAAAGGAAGGCTCTGCAAATGTTCACAAAGACTGGGCAGTGGGACCGAAAAGGCCCTCACGTAAATAGCATGGAATCGGCTTAACAGCGGCCAGGTCAAACTGTGCTTGCTCTTGGAATTCCATTTTACCTGTGCCAAGGAGATCCGCACAACAGTGGATGGGAAATAGGCCTCAGCTGCTGTTCCCACCAGGGTCCCCAGAGAGCGTGTTTAACACCAGAGAGAGTTAGCATAAGATCTGTGTTTGTGTGCTGGTATGAAAAGGCCAATTTCAGCTCACATCCCAATATGGAATCACTTTTTCTGTTTAAGAGAATGTAATTCAAGGTTTCTCTCCTGCTACTATAGCGCAGTCAGAAAAAAATTGCCCAACCAGGGGAAAAGAGTCTATATTAAAAGAAAAGGAAGTAGTAGATAAATCAAAAATCAGGTAATATGTGACTAATGACAGATTTTTTTTGCAGTGAACTAATTTTATACTTAAAGTGAACTTTGGGATACCATGCAAGGAGTGATAACTTCCTAGGAGAAAAAAAGGACTAAAAGTTTAGATTTAACATCCCAAACATCCTAGTACCTGGAGGTGTCACTATATAATAATGGCGGGTTTGATTCTACTGAATCACTGATGATCTCTGTGAGTTCTTACTCATCATATACAGCTGGCAGCAGAGGGAGAGTGTGACTGACTGAAATGCCCACACACGTCCAGGGATGCCTGAATTCGGTCAGGGCTTTGGAGCATAGAGCCAAAGTACGATCTAAGTCTTAGGATAGGCTTTTCTCTTCTTTTTTTAATATATGCTGTTCTTGGTATGGATCCCTGTTGAGTAAAATTCTGTTTGAGTGATTTGATCAATAGCTTGGATTCTTTAAAGAGAACAAATCATCGGAGAAGGTGGGGTCAGAGTGCTTTTTAGATGTAATGCTGTCCGCATTCTATGCTCAGCTGAACTATCTGTCTTTTTAATTGACTTTATTGGGATGACACTGGTTCACAAAACCATACAGGTGTCAAGTGCACAATTCAACAACACACCATCTGCACACTGCATTGTGTGCCTAGTGCCCCAAGCAAAACCTCCTTCCGTCCCCGTTTTACCCTTTTTGCCCTCCTCCACCTACCCCACCTCCTTTCCCTATGTCTACCACCACACTATTGTCTGTGCCTACGTGATATATATATGAAATATATATATATGAATAAATATCAGATAGTATCATATATATCAAATAGTGTGTGTGTATATATTATTTGTCTTAACCTCATTCTCTAATAGGTGGATGCCCTACAAGAGCATTTCAATCTAACACCAAAGTTAAGCTATTGCATTGACCAAAAAGTCCGTTTAGCTTTTTCCATAAAATAAAAGACAAATTTTTCATTTTCATCAATAACTTTATTGATTTGGATATTGTGAACATGTCAGCTTTCTCCTGCATGGTATAATGTTGATTTTTCTCAATTAATGTCTCAATTTGATTGGTATCAACTTCGCTGGTCTACCTGATCATGGAGCATCATCCAGTGAGAAATCTCCAGCACGAAACTTCATAAACCACTTTTGACACATTCAATCAGTCACAGTACCTTCTCCATACACTGCACAAACTTTTTTTTTGCATTTCAGTTGTGTTTTACCTTTCTTGAAATAATAAAGCACAATACACCAAAAATGATGCATATTTTCTTCCATCCTCAATATTAAAATGGCTAGACAAAATTTCACTAATTTTGCTAAGTTTTTAAAAAATGCATGCTGATGTGACAACTATCCCCATACAATTTAACAAAATTGTTTCAAATGAAGTTAATGACAACTAAGCACTACTAGAGCCATCTTACAAAAAGAAAAAAGGAAAAAAAGGCAAATGAGCTTTTTGGCCAACCCAGTATCTGGGAAATGTCAGAATTATTGGCTGAATTTTCTCTTTCATTTAGGCCACAAGTTGGGGAATGGCTGCTTTTCAGACCACATCTAGTCCTTGCTCTAGTTTCTTCCAGCCTAGGGAATAAAAGTATTTTGATCAGTGCAGCTCAAACCCAGACAATAAACCTTCTTGGCCGGGTGTGGTGACCATCCCAGTAAAATAAGGTGATACCCAGATGCTTGCAAGCCAGTCGGTGTAAAGCTGTGGAGCAGGGACCTGAAGATCTTTGGTTGTTAGATGGTGAGGAGTTCAGCATGGTTCCCAAAAGTGGGGCTGAGCTTCAGGGGGCACTGGATGCCTCAGAGCTGCCAGTATTTTAACAGCTGCTACCACTATACTAATTCATCCTGGCTGGTTGTAAGAAGCGAGTGGATGACAGATCATATATAGGACAGGACCAGAGTTGTGAAAATTGAAGATGTGTACAACCAAAGTTTTAAGTGCCCAGTTTAACATGCCTAACAATTGACTTCAACTAAAGCTCCTTTCAAAATTTCTCTGCCTTTCCCTTTTCTCTTAACTATCTCTCAGTTTCTCTGTCATGTATCTTCTACACAATGTCTCAACTCTCTCAATACCTCTTCCCTTTTCTCTGAAGCTACCTTGCTCTTTCTATGTGCTCTTTTCTTTTTCTTTCTGTTTCCTTTTCTCCTCCATTGCCCCTCTGTCTACTCCCCATAATGTCTTAGAAGTATAATGTTGATGTTTGTAGTGTTTTTCTGTAGGTCATTGTGGCCCGCTCTATGTTCAGACTACATACAAGAATATATACACGTAAAGACTTAAAATGAAAAAATAAGCCATATCTTCATCGTGTGCAGAAGGAGAAACTCATTTCAAAATGATTCACATTAAAATCCCCCTCCCTGCCTTCCTTGGATGCGTTGTCAGAAAGCACCCAATTCTTGACCTTCCCAAACCAACAAGCCAAGCTTTTTTCCCATGAATTACCTGCTGCACTGTTCAGCCAAGGTCATGAGTTTGACCATTGGGCTGCTCATTACTCCCTAATCTTCCATCTGTGCTAGCTACCCTAGTCCCAGACTTTCATAGCCCTGGACAAACCTGAAGACAAGTCATGTCCTTTCCAACTGAAAACAGACCAATCCATGAAGCCTGGACATGAGAATTCAAGTGGGGCACTGCAAAGCCCAGCAGATGACATGCACAAAAATAGCTGAAATCCTCCAAATCAAGCAGAAGGGGATGGTCAGTATCCCATACAGCACACTTGTCCCAAGTACACCTTGCCTTCCTAGACCTGTTGGTCTTAGATTTATTCCCTGTCCTTCCTACCTGCCCTGACCCTCCCCTCAACCTCTGCTGTTTCCCAAGTTCCCAGGTCTGTGGCTTTTGGCTGGGTTCAGCCATTAGAAGACACTGGCTGGAGGAAAGGAGAAGCCAGAATGTGTCTCCCCTTTCCTTTCTGCTTGAGCTATTTTCCCTTTATTTTTCTGCTTCAGACAGGACTCTGGGTTGACAATATGTTTTCTGGTTAGGTTTTTTTGGCCCCTTCCACCTCCTGTGAAACCAATTGCCTGAATTAAATTCCCTCTATTTTAAATGCTCACAGCGGTTTCTATGTTTCTGGTTGGATCTTGACTGATACATCTCCGTAGGAGCAGCCACCTTTCTAAAAGACAACACTGCTCCTGCCTGCTGCTGATCCAAATCCCCACTCCATACCTGTGCATACGTTTCAGCCACTACCTACATGAGTCTGCACCTTCCTTTTTGCAATTCCAGTTAAATTCTTCCCACTGAAAACACTGCACATCTAATTTTCCTCCACTACAGGAAACACGAGACCTGAAGACTAGTAGGTAGGAACTCAGGTCACTGAAGAATAGGAAAAACGTCTCCCTGGTACCCAGCATCTACTGCTAGCCCGGCCGAGTCATCACCAACTGTTGGTGGGCACATAAAATGATGCAGCTGCATGGTAGCTACAGGGCAGCTCGTCAAAAAAATAAAAACAGAATTACCCTATGAGCTAATATTTCCATTCCTGGATACATACCCCCCCAAATTGAAAGCAGGGTTAAGCAGAAATATTTGTACACCTATGTTCATAGGAGCATTATTCCCAATAGCCAAGAGATGGAAACAATGCAAGTGTCTATCAATATGTGAACACATAAGCACAATGTGGTATACAATTTAGCCTTAAAAAGGAAGGAAATTCTGACATGCGTTATAATAGATGAACTTAGAGGACACTATTCTAAGTGAAATAATTAGTCACAAAAAGACAAATACTGTATGATTCCATTTATGTGAAGTACCTAGAGTAGCCAAATTTATAGAGACAGAAAGTACAATGGTGGTTGCCCCAGGCTGAGGGATGGGAGCGTGGGAGCTGTTTAATGAGTACAGAGTTTCAGTTTTATAAAAAGAGTTCTGGAGGTTGATTCCACAACAGTGGGAATGGACCTAATACTACTGAGCTCTAGACTTAAAAACTGTTGAGATGGTAAATGTTACATTATGTATATTTTAGCACAATTAAAAATCTTTAAAAAATTATTTTTAAAAAAGAAGTAAAACCTACCATATACTTAAGAACCTGTTTTATAGCCCAAAAAGATGGATTAAGGAAGATTGGATTCGGGACATATTGCATCTTTATTTTCTCTAGCACTTAGGTAATTAGTTTACTCATTTGGAATTTTGTTTAGTTAGTTTGGAGGTGTATAACTGGCCTGAATTTCTTAGGCGAATGTGGCTTTGGAACTGTGGTTTGGAAACATAGATTTGGCAAGTGGGCTCACTGCTGTGTAGCAAATGGCAGTAGCTCTGCCCCCTGGTGAAAGGAAAACAAGGTAGTGTGAGGAGAGGAACATTGAACCTGGACTCAGAGAAACCAGGGTGAATCTGTCCCATCACTGGTGACTTAAGGCATGCCAGGCAATTTCTCTGAGCCTTACATGCTTCACCTGTAACACGGGCAGATAACACTCTATTTCCTATTTCCTCATGTTGTTATAATGCTCAAATAAGAAAAAAATATGTGAATACATTTTATAAACTGTAAAGTGAGATCCAAAAATGTATTCAACGTAAATCCCACTTAAGATCCTTTGTGTATGTTTTCCTTTACTTTTTTTTAAATCATTTTTCCAAGTCAATATGCTATTTATTAGTTCTATTAACTTCAGCAACTTAGCCCTCAACAAAGAATATAAATAATACCAGCCTTATGCAAATTAATTTTCAATCAACTCTATATTGGAATTATCTGTTGCATTCCACTTTACATTCTGTTTTTTCACTTCATATCATACACTTCATTCTCAGATATTAACATGCCACATAAAACACTCTGTTACTGCAAACCATTACCTTGCTGTAGTGTGTGGCATCATTCCCAAATAGACCCTAAATATCAGCCAATAAACAGAAGCCTTTAGAGATGGAGCTATGTGTTAGATATGCTCTTGCACAAAAGTTTCAAACTATAATCTGATGAAATTGGGAACAGAGGCAGCATCAACCTTCTTGGCTGGGAGAATACTGAGGCAATACCCTCAGGAAGACAGAAATGATGAATGTGGTAAATGACAGTCCTGTGGAAGAGAGTCCTAACTGCGGCCGACCTATTAACCAAGAAGCAAGACTAGATTTATCACAAGTGAAAGACCAGCACAGCAGAGTAGGAAACCAAGAGCAGGGCGAGGGTATACAATGTGGTTCATAATTTCAGTAGCAGTCTGTAAAACTTGGGTGAGTTCTGACACTGCCACCAACTGGTGCCACTTATTTAGCATTGGGAAGTATACCGAACCTCTGTAGCTATTGTCCCCCCTATAAGAAGAGGTGATAGTAGCACCTAACCCATTAAGTTGCTTAGAAAATTAAATAAGATATACATGTAAAGCATTTAGCATGTGCTCCAGACTCAGATCCAAAATTAAATTTGGCAATAAATTTCTATATCTTAAACACTCACAGTGTTAACAGTAAGTGAACTCTCTACAGAGTGCTCAAGACATACCAATGTAGTGGGAGTCAGACATCTACAACGAGGGGGTGCCCAATAGATCCCTTTTTTACTAATGTGAACTGTTTTTATTTTATTTTTAAAGGTTTTATTTATTTATTTTTAGAAAAAGGGAGAGAATCATCCATGTGTGGTTGCCTCTCTCATGCCTCTCACTGGGGACCTGGCCTGCAACCCTGGCATGTGCCCTGACTGGGGATCAAACCTGTGACCCTTCAGTTTGCAGGCCGGCATTCAATCCACCGAGCCACACCAGCCAGGGTAGTTTTTTAAAAGCAGCACGTTAGTTGCCTTCAGTCAGAAACAACACAGCACATATAACTCCCACTCTAAACCCACTCTGCCTCTTGGGTGCACGGAAAAGTATGTACTTAAACCCTGAGAAAGAGGACACCTACTTAGAACTACTAGGAAGGGTTCCTGCTGGCTAACAAAAGCTCAAATTTAAAAAACAACAACAACAACAACAAAAACAAACCCAGAGCCTAGCAGCCATTTCTACACAGGGGCCTCTCATGCAAACTGCACCTCAGGGAGACACCTACTCTGAACCACCTACCTCTGCAATGACCTGTTTGCCTGCACTGTGTTTTTGCCATCTGAGCCAGCCCTTTTAAAGAAGTTCCTGGAATCTTATTTCAACCAACAGGACTGAGGCTTTCCCCATCCAGTTGGAGCTGCATGGCTCTGACCAACCATAGTGTTTCTATTCTGACCAATCAGGACAGGGCCTTTTGAACCAATCAACCTATGAGGATTTGGAGTCCTCATTAGCATGAGGACAGACCAATTAGGGACCAGGAGTGGAGACTTCTGTCCATATAAATCAGCTCCACTCTGACTTTGAGAGCATGTTTTCCCTTTCCTCTGAAACACTGAAGAAGTCTTACTGGAGCAGAATGGAGCAGACCAGTGCAGGCCAAATCAGACTTGTACAGAAGAGAGCAGACCGGTGCAATACAAAGTAGACCAGTAAGGAGCAGAGCAGAGCTATACAGCCAGAGGTGTGCCTGGCCCCAGGACTGCCTCTCAACTCTGCTGTTTTCACAGCCATGCTGTATCAAAATTGAGCTGTTTGGCACCAAATAAAGTTTCCTTCTCCACCACACCCCAAACTGGGAATTACTGTTGGTGCTGAATTGGCAGCAATGACTATCAGTCGACAGTACTATTTCCAAAAGTCTGATCATCTAGCATGAATAAAGCAGTGTAGCAGCCAACCCTACCTCAAGGCTCAGGTACTTGAAATTTATTCTTAATTAGATAGCAGTGTCTATTGGCAAATAAAAATATTCAAGTCCATTTCTAGACATCATAAATTCCAGACAAATGGAAAATGTTTCCAAAGCTGCTAATGAGAAATAGGTTATCCAAGTATAAAAGCAAATCTTGTGGTCTTAGGAAAGCAAGTGGCATGAAACCAGAAAGAGATCAGAATTACTAAATGCTAAGGGTCTGAAATGGTATCACAAGCCACAATACCCAGAAGCTTCAAGACAAATATTCTCTTTTGAGTGTTGACTGAGGAGCAACAGTTGGCTCCTTGCTTTATTTGGCAGAAAAGTTACTTTTCATAACATATAAACAAATATCAAAAAGTCCATGTGAGGAAGGAGGCCTGTGTAATCTTCCAAAACCTGATTTTATAGACATAACCTATTCCACTCCTACATACATACTCAACAGTCATCAATAAGTGCACCAAAAACATGTATAACAAGAGCAGCTACATTCATAACAGCCCCACAGTGAAAACAACCCATGTGTCCACATAACAGTCCACAATTGGAATGGATGAATTGTGGTTATATTCATGTAAAAGAATAATAATCAACAATGAAAATGCATAAACTACCACATCATGCAGCAATATGAGTGAATCTCACAAACATAATTTTAAGTCAAGAAGACAGACAGAAAAGTGTACCATATGATTGCTTTATTAAAATCTCAAAAATAGGCAAGTCTAATCTACAATATTAGAGGTTATGAGAGCACCCACCTTTGTGTGGGAGAAAGTGGAACAGAGACTGGGAACACACCCCCTGGGGCTTCTGGGATGCTGGTCATGTTCTATTTCTCATCCTAGGAGGTAGCTATATGAGTTTTTTATCTTTGTCCTAATTCATCAACTTGTCACTTTGATTTATGTATTTTTCTATATGCATATTGTGCTTCAATTAAAAATGTTTTAAAATGTTAAATGCAAACTAATAAAAATAAAATAATAAAAATGTATTTAAACATTTTTTACTAAATTGACTAATACAAATATATGGAGAAATTGCCTTACTGGATCAGACTGATGGACAATTCCATCTAACTTTCTATTAATGAAGCCAAGAGAGGTGGGTTGGAGTTGATAACTATGGTGTTATGAAGTTAAACTTCCTTCTTTTATCCAAATAACTTGTTCTGAAGCTCTAATCTAATAATCCATTATTACCTTTTTTTAATTACTATATTGTTCAGTTACACTAGTCTGCATTTTCTCCCCACCACTCCCCACCACCCCAGCCAAACCCACCTCCCTCCCTTGCTTCTACCCTCCCTCTTGGTTTTGTCCATGTGTCCTTTATAGTAGTTCCTGAAAACCCTTCTCCCCACAGTTCCCTTTCCCTTCCCCTTCCCCTATGGCTATTGTTAGATTGTTCTTAATTTCAATGACTCTGATTATATTTTGTTTGCTTTTTTCTTTTATTCATTATGTTCCAGTTAAAGGTGAGATCATATGGTATTTGTCCCTCACTGTTGCAGACACCAGCCAGCAGCGTCGGAGTCATTATGGATGAATTAAAAGATGCACACAGACTACCAAGTCTGGTGGAGGAATAAGGATAACCGACAGGCTCTTCTCTCAAGAGGAGCCAAAACCTCAGCGGCCTCTGCCTTCACAGGCCTTTATTCTAATAATCTCTCCTTACATTCCAAGATGGTTTCTCTTCACTCTCCCTGTTACAACAAAGGAGCCAATGCCCCTCATTACATCACAGAAGGATATTAGCAAATGAATAGGCAGGCATTTACACTGGGCCTGCAAGATCCTTGCAGGGTGAGGGGGTTTCAGGCAAAGAGTAAATCTCAAAAACAGCCTAGGTATATTGCAAATCTGATTACCCACGAAAGAACCTATCTGTGGGCGTGGGTCCTGTGCATCTCCAAGTGGGAGCTGGGCCCACGCCATACAGAAGGGTCTGCCACATCTCCCCTCTTTCATTTTAATATGATCCCACAAAGCTTGCTGTTTGTTGGACTCCCACACAACCCTGGGAGAATAATTTGTAAATATATCAAAATACACAGAACATTATTATAATCAGTAAGCAATCAATAGTTCCAAAGACCCACATTCTCAGATTAATCCCAATCAATCATTGTTAGGTAGCAATGGTCAAATAGGTAACATTCAAATAACTCTGAGGGCTTATTTTGAGTTAGGCTAAAGTGCCATTAAATTTTTTGGGAAACACTTATTTTAGGCTTGGACCTTTATCATTTAAATTGAGGGTATCAGTGAAGTAGGCTTATTCTCAGGCCTGATTGCCCCAGGGAATCTGCCTTTCCAGCACAGGGCCCATCCACCTCCAGCATTGTTTCTGTCTCAGACTTAAGCGGATAAAGGAGACATCTCCCAGATGGAAATGAGAACTTGGGCTATGTCAGAATAGTCGGTGGGGGGTGGGGGTGGGGGTGGAGGGTCCATCACCCTCACTGTGCTGTGTTCCCCAAGTCCTTCCATGAGGGCCATTCCATGTGGTCACGCCTGTCTTAGGTGACCCCTCCCTTGAGGGAATCTTACCCATCATTGGCTAACTGACCAAGCATTGGAGGCCAAATATGAATGCAGCAGAAGTAGTGCTCCTGCCAGGGAGATAAGCCCAAACTTGTAAGTCCAGTCCATAGAAACAGTTTTTAGGGTTCAACCATGAACATTATAGGGTATCGAGGGGTTGTTTCTCTCTTCAGGTGGCACCCGAGCCTCGGCCCCTGTCATTGGGTCAGGCCCCAACCTCCTCCATTGGCAGACACAGGCCTGTGAGTGACAGAGTAAATGTCCGTATTTTTTCTGGTTTTCAGGGTCAGCTGGGCCATCTGGTCTGTCAGTCAATTGGTTCTCAGCTCCAGATAGCAGAGATTGGTGTCTGTCCCACCCATGACAAGGCCCCACTGCTTTGGCTGGCAGCCAGACAGGACCTGTAGGGATAGAAACAGACACACCCTCTTCCCCAAGTTTAGTTAAAAAATCTACAGAGGCTTTGCCAAGAGCCATCTCTCAGTGAATCTCTATATAAAATCTGAGGATAAGACTTTGGCTCCTCCTTCTGAAAATGCTTCCCAATTGGAGTACAAAGAGACTCATCACAATTTAGAAAATTATATGTAAACATAACATAGTAAACATAACATAATAAAATTTTCGGGGGGGAAGGACTCATAACTCCCCCATTTTCTGTGTAAGAAGATTTTTTAAAAAATGACAAGCCCATTCTACAATTTTCTGACCGGTTGGATTGTAAGAGTATACAGGGACATTATCAGTTTTAATTTGCTGAGGCCATCCTGACTGACTAAAGGCCTCAAGCCAATGGGCTTGTATATTTTAGCTTAGCTTGGAAAGACAGGCCCCCTGCTGCTTCTGCAAACTGCAATGTGAGGGGGGCAAGTGCTCTGAAAAAAATGTTTTAGACAAAAGAAAAGTTTGCACGCCAAGGGCCTTATGTGACTTTAATTAACTGTTTCCCTTGGGAGAATAGCCAGTTCTTACCCAAGGAAGCAATCAGTATTTACATATACTGAGTTAAAAAATGGTATTTTGCTTTCTGCATAGAAGGGCTAGTTCTATACAGAAGACAATACAACTACTTTTAATTATTATTATACTAAAGGTCATGACTCTGGCATAAACGGAGGATTTTTTAATATTTTTTTTAACACGTGGCACCCCCAATCCCACTTATAGCATGCGTTTAGATCGACAAATTTATGAACATTCACAACTTTCAAAAACAGTCTTTTCTATACTGGCAAATACATTTACTTTTTTCTTTTTTTTTTTTTCTTTTTTTTAAAAAAAGGCCTGTCATGGTGGAAGCCATGGCTTTGGCTCCTCTTGAGAGAAAAGCCAGTCTGTTGTCCTTATTCCTCCACCAGACTCAGCAGTCTGTATGTATGTTTTAATTCATCCATAATGACGTGGACACTGCTGGCCAATGTCCACAACACCTCACCTCCTGGCTTATTTCATCATTATTACCTTTTTAAAGTTACATTATTTTTACTTATTTGATTTAACAAGTTCCATATATTTATTACTGCTGTGAAAAATATTTCCTCTGTGTATTAAATAATTTTTTAAGCCTCAAAGGGTAGGTACTCCACCCATTCTAGCAACCCAAAAATTAATAAGTCCACTTTTATACACATGTTTCATAATTTTGTCAGTGTGTTTAGTATATTCATTCCACATTCATATTTCCAAATTCAACAATTCTGAGATTTTCATCTCTGTTGATAGAAACTCAGATTTGAAGTTTCTTTTTAGTCGTGCACTTCTGGCTTTCTGAGCACTTCAGCTGCATTCTTTGGACCTAGTCTGCATTCATTGTCTTTCCTAAGGTTTTGATGTGCAGCAGGTGAAGTAGGTGAGCTCTGAACTGCCTGAGCATTGCTCCCTCCCTGTGCAGCTTCCTGTGCTCCTGGGGCAGCTCTAAGGAAGATAACAACGGCCAGCCTGGCTGGCCTGAATCACAGCTGTTAGCCCACCTTTCACATATGTTATTGAAAAATATATTATTTGTATTTACTACATTGAAGTGATCTGTCTACCTCAGTTATGGACCGCTCACAGAACTTTCTGTTAGGTTTCTAAAATGAATGGTACTAGAAATTCCTAGAGGTCCTTGATTCTTTGCAAAGTTGACATCAGCGTGTATTCCTGCCTTCCAAACAATTATAAGCCATTTAAAAATGCATGAGCCCAGCATCAACTCCAATGTGACCCTACATTTAGCTTTGCTGATCCAGAGAAATATGTATATATATAATTTCTCAGTCTATATTGCCTGGCATTAATCTGGTTTCTTATCCTTGATAATATATTTTCCTAAGTCTATAATAAAATATATTTTTAAAGATTCTGACATGAAATCTACTCTATGACCTTTTGAACATCTAATACATATATCCAAGAGTTGATTGTTATCTAAATAATGAAACAACAGTAACAACTAACATTGGGAGCTTACCGTGTAATGAGGACCTTGCTAAGTGATTGCATGTTTTTATCTCTTTTAATCCTTTCTAATATCACAGGAGGTAAGTGCTATCACCATTCCAAGTTTACCTGGCTGAGGTCCCTTATCTCTCCAAGGGCAGAGACTTGATGTGAAATTCAGGTGTGCTTGCTGCTTTTCACACTAATACATCCCTTTAGCTTATTGAATTTTCTTAAGTAATAGAACTAGATATACCATATTGTGTGAAATACTATAACTCTTAACTATCCATCTTAAAATTAAAGCACCAAAATGCATTATAAATATTAAGTTATTTTTGGATTAGGGACGCTCTTAAATTATCTGGCACCATTAGCTTTGGCAATCAAGGTTGGAATGTAAACAGTAACAAGTTAAAGTAACAGTATTTTGTAACAAGTAACAAGTTATAGTAACAAGTATTTTGGAAAAATACTTAGCTTAAAGTTTTGGTACAAAGAAAAGAACAGAAAAAAAATCCCCTTTTTTGTCTAACTTCACTGCTGCAGGATAATGTTGCACTGGGGGTATCTCTAGTAAACAAACACATAAGCGGGATTATTAGGTATCTTTAATTATGTTTGTTACTTTATTTTTTCCTATTCTTTTCTATTCTCAAGTAAGAAGGTAATGGGATTAGTGTGCCAGCCACGTGTTTAATGTTGATTGTTTAAATCATACTTTAATTTTAAAGGATTACAATACATGCTGACACTGCCCTGCAGCTATCTCAAGGAAGAAGTTCATAAACCTCTAGAGAAAAAGTTGTGATAATTAATCAACAGACACCTCATTTAAAATGAAGTTGGGAGGCTACAAGAGACAACTCACACACATGTCACTCAACACACTCTTCTGACCCCAATAGGAAGAGAGACACCTTGCATCTCAGACAGGAAGTGATGTGACTGCACTACCTCAGCAAGAGGAAGAAAAGATTCCTCTTTGCCCAGTAACAGCTCAGCCAATGGGAAATTGCCATAACTCAGCCAATGAGAAGTCACTGCACTTCATACTTTCAGTTTCCTCCAATGGACTCTTTGTTTACAACAGCCCTCCCAAGTTTATAAAAGGGTGCCCTTCTCCTTTGTTTCTCTGGACTTGTATGTGGTTTACCATTAGACCACACATCTTGAATTGAAATTCTTTTTTGTTCCTGAATAAACCCATTTTGCTAAGAAATACCAGGCTATCTATTTGTTTAAGGTCAAAAAAGTTAAGGGCCAAGGATTCATTGAGAACATGCTAATGTATATAAATATATATAAACAGAGTCCACTCAACTGGAAGCTTTGAACTTAACAGGTAAATAAGTTAGGGGCTAACTAACCCCTAGTAGTTAGTGCAGAGCTAACTACCAAAATGTGCCTCTCTCCTTTAAAACAGGCTCAGAAGAGGACAAGGATATTTCAAATGGCTGAGTTCAAAATGAGCTGCAAGAAAAAGTCTGACAGTGAAGAACTGCTGGACAGAAGCAAACTGGCATGAATTTCATTTTAAAAGAAATATTTTTATCCCCAACATCATTAGCTCTGCAACTAAAGCAAGAAGAACACTTGAAAATTAATTACACATCTATTGAAAAAAGGAGATGAGCCAATACACACAGGCCCAGAAAAGGCTTGTTAGCTGAGTGTGTTAATGCAAAAGCTCTGAGGTCATGCAAACCTCAGTCAGCTCTGGGAATTGGGCAATGAAGAAAGAGGGCTGATGGGACCTGAAAGAGATGTATTCACTGCAAGTATAAGCCAATATTGCCAAGATTGAACTATCTCCTCAGATAATGAAATACTCACCAGGAATAAGATTTTCCATGAAGAAAAAGAAAATAACAACCCCAGATCTCCCCACTGAGTCTGCTGTATCTGTCCTAACTGCAGTTGCAGAGGAGGCAGGAAGGAAGGAAGGGAGGGAGGGACGAAGGGAGGACAGGAAGGAGAAGGGAATGACAACTCTTCCTTCTTTGTCCAAAAGCCAGTATAATATTTACAGTGAGGTTGAGTGTGGTATCTAAAATACCATCAAACTACCACATTTTATCCTTTTAGCCTGCTATGTCTTTCTTCACAATGTTTACTAATAGTGGAAATGAGCACAAAACCTTCATCCATTTGCCTGCTGTCATGTGTTTTCTCCACTGCAGTGTAAGCAGCTCCATGCAGGCAGACATGTCATGTCACAGCAGCCGTACCTCCAGCTCCTGTGATGACACCTAGGACAGTAGGCACTCAAAATATATCTGTGGAGTGACAAATGTGTAAATCAATCGATTAGATAATTAATTAACTGGGGTATCGTTATATCTTGCCTTTTCAAAACCTTATGATCTGGACTCCCTTTATCCCATCAGGCATAGTGACATGGAGGTTGGGGTGCTGACCTTACTCCCCCAGGCCAGAGCCCAATTTAGCGTACACATGCACACACACACATTTGCTTAGGCAAAGAAATTCCAGCTGAAAAGAGAAATTATACTCTGATAGAAAGTGAGAAGGCAGGAACGGGCAATTTAAAAGAAAAAGAAAAGTAGCAAAATGTACCCTCTGTTAATTAAAATAGTGATGAGATATCAGGTTTTTTTAAATATTTGCCACTTGGATATAAAGAAGCAATACCCATTTTTGCACGTGTATAGTGAACAAAGCACTTTTCCATGCTGCTGGTGAAAGTGTCAAGTATTAGACATTCTTGCACTCCATGTAATCTTCCATGGAGGGGGCTGTCAATGATGACATCTGTCCTGCCATGGAGGTGAGCCCAAGATGGCACAGGACCCAACGCGAGGGAGATGATGGGAAATTGTGCTGGGAAGACTGATTCTTTAGTTGCAGAAGATCACCACAGATATTTAAAGATATTAAACTTATTCAGACAAATAAATTCCCAAGGACTGACCTACTACTCTTCAACTGACTTTGAAGAAAATTTCCAAGGACTTCTAAAGAAGAAGAAATTAAAAAAAAAAAAAAAAAAAAACCATTGTCTTTTTTAAGAGACAAAGCTTAGAAGGATGCACTATCTAAAGCAAAGTAAAGAAAATTATCCTGTAAGCATCCAGGCCTTATCAAGCCAAAACCCCACAGAATCACATCATTATCTAATAATACAGTAAGGAAGAGAGTAAAGAAGAAAATTCCCCCATTGAACCATGTGCCAGGCATAGTGCTAGGGACTATATATATTGTGGTCCTTTCTCCATGTGTTTTCCCTTGAAAATCAGTAGCTTTGCTTTAGACATGTATATGTACGCGTGTGTGTGCGCGCGCACGTGTGTGCTGGAGGACACCTGAACAATCTGATGTTTTGTATTAACAAAAATAATCTTTAAGTGGGTTTTTAGTTTGTTTTTCATGAATGTAGGTTAGTTTAATAATGAGTCATTGGCCAATCAGAGCCATACAAAATTTTTATGTTTCAGTCATCATTTTTCTAAAGTGATTTCAAGTAAATGGAAATATATTTTTCTATACCTTTTTAAAGAATCAAAAGCAGTTTTCAGAGTTTCTTAAATAATGTCCTTCTCTGAAATAGCACACAAGGAATGTCACCACTACAAAGAAAATGTAAATTCTGAACATAGCAATTTTTAGTGATGTAAAAATCAAATTGTTTAGTTTCCAGAGCTAGCTAGTGACACATGGGCAGGGGTAATGATGATTCAGCTGTGGGAAGTGAGAACCTTTATCACTGGACATGCTGCCACTTATTTCCACTGGTCCCAAGAGGGACCTACAGGAGGGGGTAAGAAAAAGTTACTCCTTTTCAATTTCCACCCCTCTTCACTCAGCAGTAGACCATGGTTCTTCTATTTTCTACTGTTACCTCTCAACCAGGTATAATTTCCAAAATTCCTAAAGAAGAATGGAGAAAAATAATACTAAGCATAACTCATTACCCAGAATGATTCTAAAATCTTTCCATGGAAAGTCCTCATTTCTGTTTCTCCTTTCCTCTATACCATTCCTTGCAAGTAACAGACTATTCCTCTAAGTGTCTTAAGTAAGAAAGACATACCTTCACTTGTATTGTCAAATCCAGAGTGCTGCAGTTCCACAATCAGTTGGACCTGAATCTCTGATTCTCTCTTCGCTCTTAATCTCATAAGCGTAAAACGGCTGCCTCAGCTCCAAGCATTATACTCACACTTCAGATTGCCAGAGGCAGAAACAAGGGTAGAGCAGTGATATTCTAAAGAAGATCATTATAATTTATCATTTGAACTAGATTCTTTTAAGTGAAAGAGGGCAATATTAGTAAATTTTTTAATCCTCACCTGAGAACCTTTTTTCATTGCTTTCAGAGAGAGGGAGAGAGGAAGGTAGAGAGACATCAGTGCAAGAGAGAAGCATCGATCAGTTGCCTCCCTTATGTGCTTGTTCTGAGGATCCAATGCACTGGTACCAGGGAAAGTAGGCACCCAGACTGGAGATCGTAGGTGCCCAGAGGACTGAACCTGCAACCTAAATATGTGCCCTGATCAGGAATTGAACCCACAGCCTTTTGCTTATGGGAGGGCGCTCCAATCAACTAAGCCACACCAGCCAGGGCCAATATTAGTAATTTTACCAGGAAAATACACATAAACTATCACTGTCTTGGGAAAACTGGGATATGTGCTGGCTCTACTTACTAGAGACAAAGGCATTTCCCAGAAGCCTGGGGGTTTGGAAGGAGCCTCTCCCCTTACCTGAGCATGTTGCCACCCCTCTAGGCTTCTGTTAGCAAGGAGGAAGGTGGGTTAGCTGCTGAGTAGGCGACATACTGTATCTGCCATAATGCCAGCCATCAACCCAACCTATGAGAATAAAATTGAACTTCCACATCAGGTCTTAGAAATAGAGAAGGAGGCCTGCTTTCCTGAGAACGAAGCCGCAGCAGGAGGCAGAGCTGTGATGGTGGAAACAATCCTTCCTCCAGACTTAAATCCTCACAAATCCCATTATTAGACACAAATCTTTCTACTGTTCCATTGAGTTAGTATTCTCAAAGTGCATAGAGAAATGCCCTGTGCTTGGCAGGAGCTTACAACTGGTTTTTCAATGAGCAAACATTCCTCAGCCCAAAAGGTAGACAGCCACACGGAGGCCAGGATGCTCACACTAGGAGATGTAGTTCAGCCCGGAGTCAAGTAGAAAGGCATTGACATTCTCAAAGTTGAAAATTCCAAAATGAACACCTTGAGCTTTATTCTTGTTTCATTCTCCATGTCATTACGATGAAGTACTGCCTCATATAATCTCTAACCATCCCATTTTTAAAATCATTTCATGTACCTTAAACCCAAATATCACAAATTCCTGAGGTCATTAGAAGGGTGGAAAGTGGTCAAACAGATATGCAATTTAAGTCCTTGTTATTCTTTCCTACAGCATCTGAAAACATAAAATCAACATTCTGTTGCAAGACTTTGTTTCTTATGGTGGGAACACATATGTTACATGACTTAAAATCTATTCAGGGGTGTCCAACCTGTGCTCCATGGGCCACATGTGGCCCAGCATGGTTATAAATGCACCGTAACACAAAATTGTAAATTTACTTAAAACATTATAAGATTTTTTTGTGATCATGTGTGGCAATGTATTTAATATGTGGCCCAAGACAACTCTCCTTCCAGTGTGTCCTAGAGACTCCAAAAGGTTGGACACTCCTGCGAAATGCTGGGTGTGCTAACCTAGTTCAAGTTCAATATGTTCATAGCCAAAGGGGAAATACTCCCTCTCAGATTTCAACTTTCTTTTACATTTAAATAGTATGATAGTTAAGGTCCCAAAACCAAGGCTTTGGCAGGGAGCATGAAAAATACTTTTAAGCCCTTCTTATATTTCCATTCTTAAATCTTCATTTCTAGCTGGAATAGTTGAAAATGAAGAGGAGAGATGAAGAGATACTTTTTCACATTCATCAAAGTCTGACAGCTGACTTTAGCTGCTGGGGCCTCAGTCTTGTGGAGACTGATGTAGGACGCGTGTACTCACACGTGCAGGTGTTGGGGGCGTGATGCTGTTCCCTCAGAAAGAATTAGACTCATTCTCCACACCTCCAGGAGCAGCATTTCCAAAATGCCTGAGGACAGGAAATTAACCTGTATGTCAACTGTTGGCCCCTTGGCTTGTGAAATATTGAAAATCCCTAATTAAGTAGAAGGCAATGGAAATTAGTCAAGATTCATGGTTTTTAACATAATTATAATCCCATTACTCCAAAGTCATGGATTCTGCTCTGTTTGTAGTGTGTTAGGGAAGCATGTCCCTTCCCATGACTGTACAACATGTTCAAGAAACAGAGAGACCCGGCTGTGTTTTAGACTTTGACTCTGGTGACTATTTACTGAGGAGGATCGGTGCTCTCACAGTGTATACACTCTAATCCATCTAGTCTATTTTAACCAAATCTTTAGTATCGCATTACTATTTCAGTTCACTTTGAAATTGTTCAAAACCAATAAAAATTCAACTTAAACAGTAAAAAACATTCTGTTTCTCACGTAATGAAAGTAACAGCAGCATTGACTTTGTAGTGATCACCTTTATGGATGACTTTTTTTCATGTAGCAACAAAGAAATGACATAATAGGAAAAGATATTAATTAGGAAAGTGCTTTCCAGGAAAAGGTATTTTCTGGACTTAAATCACTGCCAAGGGGTAGGGGAGGGCGAAGCAGCTTTGTATCTATCAGAAAACTAAGCGAATTTGTTACAGTCTCCTGCAAAGGTCCAGACTGAACCCTACAGTCACCACGTAAAGTCCACCTTCCACCTTGGAAAACCTTGTTGATTTCTGTGCTTTGTAGTTCCTCATGGGAAGATCACACATCAAATATGTCATCCCGGGAAAAGCACAGAAGTGCATATGCAGGCATTGGGTTCTATCCGAGAATATTAGAGGGTTGACAAATAGTCAAGCATATCTGCAGGTAAAATCTTTCTTTTCTTCAGTTATTGTCTCTAAAAGCCACAGATATATGTTCTGTGTGTGTGCTTTTAACATGTCCCATTTATCTTAGCCTAAAATTGTATACAGCAAGTCCTTGGATAACATTTTATTCAACATCGTTTCATTATCATTGATGAGGAAAAAATAAATGGGTTCCAGGCCAGGCCACTGTCTGCATGCGGTTTGCCCACTTCCCGTCTGCGTGGGTTTTCTCTGGGGACTCCAGTTTCCTCCCACAGCCCAAAGACATGCATGTGAGGTGACCAGGAGTGTTTCAACTGTCCCAGTGTGAGTGGCTGTGGGTGCGTGTGAGTGCACACTGCAATGGAAGGGCGTCCTGTCCAGGGTGGGTCCCACCTGGCCCCCTGAGCTCCTGGCATAGGCTTCAGCCACCTCACGACCCAGATTGGAAAATCATTATCTTTTGGGGGGTTCATTTTGTTTTGTTTTGTTCTACAGTATAAAATTTTTATGTTTAGAATTAGCCAGCTACATTCAGTTTAGATGCTCCCAGTTTTGTTGGCAACAACCAAAGCTCATAGTCGGGAGCCAGTTGAACATAGGCCTTCTTCTCTCCATTAGGCCTGACTGGGGCGTTGACCTTGGCTGCATCGGTGTCATAGATCTTCCTCACATCCTGTTGGACCCGGCGCTTGCTGGCCTTGATATCCACAATGAACTCTCCACAGCTGACCTGTTAGCCAGGGGTCCGGATGATGGCATAGTGATCAAGCTTGTATCTCCTGAGGCACTTTTCCCAGGGTATCTAGGCTGCCTTCAGAGCTGGAGTGTCTTTGGCCTCAGAAGTAGATTTTCTTTCTTCGTGACTGCGGGCGCCTTTCAGCGCTGCTTCCTTTGCCTTCAAAGCCTTTGCTTTGGCTTCAGCTTTGGGAGGAGCAGAGCCTTCCTTGTTCACTTTCAGTGCCATCTCAATGAAAAAGTATCTAATCTGCTTTTTTACTAATCTTTCTTAAATGTATATATAGCTCACATTTATTTAAATGTTTCTTAATAGAAGTGCTTGGGGTCCTTTAGAAGTTTGGTGATGTTTCTGTGACCAAAAGCCTTAGGAATATAGCTCTTGTTTGTATTGATTAGTCTACAGGAAAACTGGTTTCATCACACATTGTTTCTCTTCAACTTGCAATTGCCAAGATCCTACGGATGGCCAAGTGAGGACTTATCGTATTGCTCGGCAAATGGGCATTTCACCAATGAGTGATTGGTCTCAAGCTTCCCAGGCGGTAGTAGTTAGTTCCATGAGGTGCTCAGTAAAGGCAAGTCTAACCCAGGGAGGCACCTGTAGAAAAAGGGATTAGAAGATAAAACAATTCCAATAACAAGGTTTTTGTTCCCAAACTGACTCTGCACTCTTCAATTAAAAACTAAATTCCCTAAAGAAGTGCAGTGGCTCTCAGTGCATGAGTTTACATTGTCCTCTTCTGAGTATAAATCAAGTCTCTCCTATGGAATCAAATACTAAACACAGATTGGGCTGCCCAGAGGAAGCAATGCCAAAATTTAGTGTAAGACCTCCACAGCCACATCACTCTTGAAACTCGCAGGTATCAAAATAAAGCTCCTCTGCTGTGTGGCTCTTTCGTTCTAGAACTTGAGTTCCCCTTTCACCTCTATGTACTACATAGTGACATGAAAGGATGCTAGATTTTTAAAAACATGATGCACGGAAATAAGACTGTGAGACAGAGTAGTTATTCTTGGTTGTAAAACTATGGATAGTATTTATATTTATGTTCTTCAACTAGTCCTAGAACTCTTTAATGAGTATATTTGCTGAGAGAAAAATAAATGCATAAAAAATGAGTAGTCACAAAAATTATATTGTTGATGTACTCTCTTTCTAAAATAAAGCCCCGGCATTTTTCTAAATGCAAATTTTATGCGGTTCCCCTCAGTAAGTTTATTTTCTACTCAAATTCTTATTTCACTTTTTTCATTTCTTTAGAATTTCCAGATTTCTTTTAGGTTGGAAAGGGCTGTCTCTTTGGTCCTCTTAAACAGCTTGTAGACCTTAGTTGAATACAAATAGATTATGTATACTGTGTTGTAACACATAAATATCTTCCAAGCATCTATGTATTGCTTCTTTACAGAGAAATGTCTCAAGGGTAGGAAATTATTTATCTATGCATTGTGAGCTGCTGTAACTATGAGGGCTTAAGTGGAAAAATAATACAGAACCTATTCTCCTACCTGAAAGTTTTATTTATTTATTATTCTTTCAGATGTTCCAAAAACTAATCAGCTGAAGCCCAAGACTCTTGAGTGATAAAGTGTGGAAGAGCTGTTCTAGATTTGGGAGATTCTGAAGGCAGGGTTATCAACTTTCTGCCTCTTGCAAAATACAACTTTAATAGTGTCCCAGTAGAATACTCGATTTTGAGGAAGGCTGCATACCAATGAGCCTGCCAGTTCAGTTAGCTACAAAATGTAGTTGCAGGTAAATCATTTAACCGTGCCCTCCATGCACTCCAAGAGGCCCTTTTAAATACAATTTCCACATGGAATTGAAATTATTCACATACACGTCTCACCCTCCAGGCATGAGGGCTCCATGGGGGCAGAACACTTGCTTCTCCTTCCCACTCGGTCGCTCTCAGAGTGCTTGGTACATAGTTGATATTTATTAAATATTCATTCCATGACTCACATAACAGTGTATTGATTGTTTTAACTATTGGATGAACATAGCTTTAACAAGAAAACGCTTTTATAAGAAAGCTTTTGTGATAGACACAGTTAGCCACAGCGTGACACTTCAATACCTCCCTCTGCCAAAACCTGCTTCCCCCTCCCTTCCTTTCACAGGTGTTGATTCTAATCAATAGCATGCACCCCCAAAGGCTGTTTCAGCATCTGCTCCCAGGGAATCCAGCCCATGAATGCCTGGAAATAAAGTATAAGACAGATCAAACCTCAAGGCAAAACATTTTAATGGCATCTGCGCAAATGTCTCATCCTCACATCCTTACTTACCCAACCCCCCAAACAGGTTCCTTCCATCAGCATGCCCTCTCCGGTGCTCTTCATGCCTTTTATGTTGCTTTAGTTTCCTCCTAGCAATATCTCTCCTGCATTGTTTGCCTGCTTACTGTCTCCTGGAGTAGAAGATAAATTCCGTAAAGCAAAGACTTTGACTTGTTCATTGCTGTGTGCCCAGCATCTAAGAGCACTGCTGAGTACAGTAGGCACTCAATAAATATTTATTGAGTGAATAAAATATAGCTAGATTTATTATCTTAGAAACATAAATGGGAAACCTTAGAAACCAGGCTCTCTATATTGAAATTTTAATAAGAGTTTCTTTCTAGGGTTAATTTTTTTTTTTTTTTTTTTAGTTATTGAATGTACCAAATAGTCTCAGCAGCTAATTGGATTCAATTGTTATAACTAAAAGCCTTTGTGCAATCATGGAAATAATTACTAATTCATAAATCCTGAACAAACACAAATCTGAGGCAGACCTCATAGAATGATTATTCACCTTCTCCTTCTTGTTGTAAGTTGGTTTGGTTTCCATGTAACCTTTTTTTTGTATTTTGTTTTGTTTTTAGAGAAGACTTCATGGGTATTTATTTCAGGATGATCTCATCTCTCATAAGATAGAGAAGGAAAAAAAGAATGACCAGGAAGAGAAGGGAAGAACACTAGTCTATGTGGGCTCAGCCTACTCATTAATTCACTTTAAAAGTATGTATTGAATGACTCCTCTGATCTGAGCATAATGCTAAGTTCCTTACCTCATATGGAGTATACACTAGTGGGGAAGACAGATATTAGACAGGTAAACAGATAAGCAAACCAAGTAATTATAGCTTGTGGAAAACACTTTTAAGAAAAAAATAGAATGCTATATATGATAAAGAGTAAATGGGCAAGGTGGGATTACTGTTAAGACAGGATGATCGCCTTCCCTAAGGAGGTGCCACATAGGCTAAGACCTGAAGCACAGGAAGAAACCACTCATGCAGTGACCTGCTGGAAGGCAGATTCCAGGCAGAGGGAAAAAACTGAGCAAAGAGCATGAAGCAGGAATGAACTTGGTGGTTGGAGCAGCACTGGGACCAGCACGAGGCACTCAGTGAGGTTGCAAAAGTCAAGGGTGGGGGCGCGTGCCAAAAACCTCAGTGATCAAGATAAATAATATTTTAATGCAAGAAGGGTGAAGGGATTAAGCAAAGGAAATAAAGAAAGACTCATGGACACAGACAACAGTATGGTGATTGCCCGAAGGAAGGGGGGTTGGGAGGAGGTAGAAGAGAGTAAAGGTGGGGAGAAATGGTGATGGAAGGAGACTTGACTTGGGGGTGGTGAACACATAATACAATATCAGATGATGTATTATAGAATTTTACACCTGAAACATATAATTTTATTAATCAATGTCATTCCAAGAAATTCAATAAAAATATAAATTAAAAAATCAACTTTAAGGCAAAAGACCCATGATGAATAAAATACCAATATTTTCAATGAGGACAGATTTAGTATTATTAACTTTTGTCTCGAGCTCCAGTATAGCTGGTACTGACCCTATTTTTACTTTTTTGATGTTTTGTGAGCCATTCACCTCACCAGCCCCAGCTTCAGGAGTATGAAACGGAAGCCAGACAGTGTGACTGGAGTGTAGTAAGTGAGAGGAGAATGATAGGAGAGGGAAGCAGGAGCCAAATTCTTCAGGCCATTGTAAAAGTATAGATTTTATTCCTGGGCCATGGGAAGTCATTGAGGTGATTTAAACAATGGTGCATTACACTTTTGTTGGCACTTTAAAAAGATCATTCACACTATGGGTGCAAGAGCAGAAGTGAGATGACTAGGGAGGAGCTCAGATAGGGTTTACCCCAGACACGTGCAGCAGAAATATATTTTGGAGATAGAAACAAGGCTTTCTGGTGTAACAGAATGGAGAGGATGAGGGACAAGGAGGAAATCACAATGACTCCATCTCTGGTTTGAGCTGAGTGGATGGTGGTGTCATTTACTGAGATAGAAAAGGCTGAAGAAGGAGCAAATTGGAAGAAAGGGTGTAAATCAAGAATTTTATTTTGGTTTGTTTGTATTTTGAATGCCATTGAGCCATACACTATATCAAGTGGACAACTGAAAATATGAGTTTAGATTTGAGAGGAGAGATCTGACATGCAGGTAGAAATTTGAGATACAGCTACATAGGGATGACTTTCAAAGCTCTGCAAATAGATCAAACCATCTAGAAGAAAGTTTAGAGCAGTGCTTTTCAATCGTAACTGCTCATTAGAGTTGCTATCAATTCACATTTCACCTCTGACACTTCACACTTTTTCCTCATATTTTCTGTTTCACACTTCTCCCTTCACAGTATTTCCCACACGTGATGCAGCTTTTTAACAGTATAACTGTTTGCCTGCCCTCACCCTCTGTGCCATTGTCGTCCCATCTTTTACTTCTATATTTATCATAAACTCTACCTTAAAATGAAATTTTTTTGCTTTGAAGAATCAAATGTCTTTTGAGAAAATCAGAAGGAAAAAACCATATTTGTTTATATTCACACATTTATCATTTTTGTGCTTCTCATTCCTTTCTACGGATCCAAGTTCCATATGCTTTCATCTTTCTTCAACCCGAAGCACTTAACTTCTCTTACGGTACAATTTGCTGGCTACTTATTCTTTCAGCTTTCATTGATCTGAAAATGTCTTTATTCTACCTACAATTTTTAAAAATGTATTCACTAGATGCCCTGGCCCAGTGGTTCAATTTGTTAAACTGTCTTCCCGTACACCAACAGGTTATGGGTTCGATCATGGTTGGGCACATATCCTCAGGTGAGGATTAAATATATATATTCACTAGATATAGAATACATAGTAGAATAGTTTGATTTTTTTTTTCCTCTCACTTTCAGCACTTTCAGGATGTCATTTCATTGTCTTTAGGTCTCCACTGTTTTTGATAGAGTCCAGCCGTCATTTGTGTCATCATTCTCCTCTGGAATCTTACATTTTTCTCTGACTGCTTTCAGGGTCACCACTTTATCTTTGGACTTCAGCGGTTTGAGCATGTTGTGCCCACATTTGGTTTTCTTTGTGTTTATCTGCTTGAGGATCATTGGGTTTTATGAATGTTTACATTGATGTTTTTCATCAAATTTGAAAAATTTAGACAAGTATGACTTTAAAGTTTTTTTCTACCACGTGCTCTCTTCTCTTTCTTGGAGTCCAATTACACATATATTATACCATTTGATCATTTCTATCATTCCACCAAGGCTATGTTCATTTTTCATCAATCTTTTTTCTCTGTGTTCTCCAGAATGAACACTTTTTATTCATTTGTATTGAATTTTACTGACTCTCTGTTCTGCCATCTTCAATCTGCTATTAAGTGGACCCAGTGAGTTTCATCTCAGTTATTGTACTTTTTAGTCTAAATGTTCATATAGTGTAGAAAGAGAGATGGAAGGTGCAGAAGAGAAGGGAAATGAAATCTAGTAAAAAGCAAAGTGGAGAGATTTACATCTAATGATTCCACAGTGAAAGGTGAGGAAAAAGAGAAGACAGGTGGGGGTGAAGGTTGACTTTTAGATTTTCATTCATGAGGAGATTTCAGAATTCTGTTCAATAGTTTCTGATCTCTCAGTGAAATATGACGTATGTTGTCAACTGGAAAGTAAGGGGGAGGCTTAAGGAGACAGAAGATGGTAACGAATTGTTATCTTCAAATATCTTCTTTATTAGGGAAATGAACAGGGTTTGTTACATGAAGATTGTTTTCATGATTTTCACAGTGTTGGATTACATATATAGATATCATTGGAAGTTTTGTAGATGGGTGTGAAAGATGCAGAGTGTGGCAGAGGGCTTCAGTGCATTTGATAACCAGTGTAGGGATGAACTAAAAATGCATAAAGAGCAAGTGAAGACATGAAGGAACTGACCACTTTTAAGAAAGAGTTGAGATCACTGAAGTGAAGGACATGATGAGTCTGAGGGTAATGAGGGCAGAGGCACCAATAAGTCTGTGTAGGTTTGGGAGTGATCAAAGGATAGAATAATTAAAGCTGAGAATTTAAATTTGGTACAGTTTCTAGTGAAGAAACATTTAGTTTACGAATATGAGCAGTTTATAGTTGAGGAGCTCAAGGAACTGAGATGCTAGGATGTCAATTGGATAATAGAGCTTGGGGAGGCAAGAAATTATGTAAGTCAAAAGTTAAACTGGGTACAGAGGACTTTGGAAGGAGGACAGAAATTCAATGCACCAAGACGTGTGTAGCAAAGAGTCCAGGTGATGAGGAATACTTGGGAAAATGAGAGAGACTTTTGGAAGGACCTGAGATAAACAGGGATAAACCACAATGCAACAAGTTTTGAAGGTCCCTTCAAGGGTGAGAACTTAGTTCTAGAGTTATGGACCTGAATATTTAGCTCTTTATAGCTCAAAAACATTCTGGCAGCAAAATGATTTATGGAAACTATGAATAATTCTTCTGAAGGTCTCCAACACAAGCTTGGGTAGGCTGATGATAAACTCTACTTATTGGCAACATCTATTCTACCAAAAGATTCTTTTTTAACCTCATGTCACATATCTAGCTTTGAAGTTCCCCAGGTATGCCTAAATCAAGTCAACATCATAAGTTTAATAAATGTACAGATGAAGATTTTTTTCAATTTAAAGGATAAATTAGTCTTAACTATTTTTTATCCATCAACACGCATCTGAGTTTGTTCAGGAGCAAAGCAGCAGTACATGTCCAAAGGCCCTTTTGCAAAGGGATTATCACACTTCAATGTGGTTTACAAACATAGTCCAGAGAAACCTTCTGTGCTCATCATATTTTAGACCAAATGAAGTAATATTGAAGAGGAGCATACGTATTGGAACTTGAACTCAACATGTCCAGCACAGCTTCTCAAGCAAGCAGCCCAGCCTCCTTCATGTTTGTATGCTAAACAAGCAAACTATAGCATGTTTTTTAAAAAAAAAATCATCACTACACAAAGGTAGCACTATAAGATCATCTCATATACATTTGCCTAAAGGACCCTCTGAAAGTGAAGCCAGCCACATTTACAGTACAATAGATGCTCCTTCCACATACCCCAACTTTTGATTACTTGTATTTTGATATCTGTATTCTTGTTATCCTTCCCCACTACTCTTAGGTTAGGACCTGTTGTTACAACCAGCTTGTGCCCTCAGTGTCTAACATATAGCAGGTATGCAGAAAGGATATGTTGAGTGAATGGATGTAGGCAGGCATAAGGAGACAATGAATGTACTCTCGTAATAAAATTAAAGCAGTAATCTTTTGAATCCAGGATCTAAAACAGAAGAGTACTTCATCTTCTCTACCTGTTTCTCATGAAAAGTAAGAATTAAAATAATGCCATGCATAAGAAAAAGGACAAGGTTCACTCTTAAAACTAAGTTTGAGTAGCAGTGTCCTGAACAAAAAAGTCTTGATGCTTCCAGGACAAAGAAAAGGACAATTTACTAGCTGGCCAACATGTGCTAGGAAGCTGACTAGATAGATCAAAAAGTTGTAAAAGTTCTTGCAGCACTTGTAGAAACATGGAGGTGTTTGATAGCTGGTCTCTGTCTTAGTTAGTTCAAGCTGCTGTAACAAAATGCCATAGACTGGGTAGCTTATAAATCATAGAAATTTATTTTTCACAGTTCTGGAGCCTGGAGGTCTGAGAGCAGAATGCACGGATGGTCAAGCCCTAGTGAGCCATCTTAGAGATTGCAGACTGCCGACTTCCTGTTGTGTCCTCAAGTGGCAGAAGGGCAGTGAGACTTCTCTGAGGTCCTTTACATGAGGACTCCACTCTCATGACCTGAGCATCTCCCAAAGGTCCCACCTCCTAATACCATCATGTTGGGGGCTGGGATTTCAACGTATGAATTTGAGGGAAGACACCAATATTTGTTCCATAATGGCCTCTGCTGACACTAAACTGAGCACAGAGTGTGCCTTGGCTTATTGCAGACATTCACTCTAGGGTGACAAATAAAATAGGTCTGTCGCAGTTGGCACTAACTGCACCACTGGGAGTTTCTAGGACAGTCCTCTCCTCATGGCCCCTATTCGGAACAGTTGCCTGTACCAACAGCTTTTCCAGTCGCTTCGACAGAAAACAATAAGGGTTTAATTGTATCTCAGTTCAAGGAGAAAAAGAAAGTTGGCCTATAAACATGTAATTTTTAAAAAATGTTGTGAATTGGCAATATATTTGATAAGTATAAATCAGAGTACCAGAAATTTTAAATGGCAACACCCAGATTTTACCTCCAAAAATGACACAGCCACATTGCCCAAATAGTAGCATGGTAACGCATTTCCTGTGCCCCCCACATACCTTCGTACCTCCGAGCATTTCTCTAAATGTTCTCGTGTAGCCGGAGTTTTCTGCCCTGATTTACGTACACACCTTTTCGGTGAACATTAAGATATTTTCACATATATGAGTCCTATTTTTCACATTATAGTAAAGATTTACAACAGAAAGAAATGTACGTTCTTTTTATTTTTTGGGGGGGAGGGCTTGTGCATAATATGTGTGTTTTTTTAAATTATATTTTATTGATTATACTATTACAGTTGTCCCATTTCTCCCCCTTCATTCCCCTCCACCCTGCACACCCCCTCCCACCCACATTCCCCCCTTTAGTTCATGCCCATGTGTCATAAGTTCTTTAGCTTCTACTTTTCCCACACTATTCTTGCCCTTCCCCTGCCTATTTTCTACCTACCATCTACGCTACTTATTCTCTGTACCTTTTCCCCCTCTCTCCTCCTCCCACTCCCTTGTTGCTAACCCTCCATGTGATCCAATGAAGCCGTCATTTAGAATGGAAGGGAAGATAAAGCGCTTCTCAGATAAGGTCAAGTTCAAGGAGTTCATCATCACCAAGCCCTTATTATATGAAATGTTAAAGGACTTATCTAAAAAAAAAAGAAGATAAAAAATAGGACAATAAAAAGACAGCAAACTCACAGATATTAACAACCACACCTAAAACAAAAGCAAACTAAGCAAACAACAAGAACAGGAGCAGAAATGGAGATCTTTTTCTTATTTTCTTTCTTTTGTGTCTCTGTCTTTCCTTCAGTCTGTTTTCCAGCTTTCTTTCCACCTTTCTCTTTATTTAGT
This sequence comes from Anoura caudifer, assembly GCA_004027475.1. Lineage (NCBI taxonomy): Eukaryota > Metazoa > Chordata > Mammalia > Chiroptera > Phyllostomidae > Anoura > Anoura caudifer. The sequence continues at coordinate 131,135 of PVKU01000622.1, forward strand.
CTCCAAAAGGGTTATCTCAATTCATATGTCTCTATCCTTATTTGCTACCACATCCTCAGCCTTGCCCTTAAATCCCCAGCTCTCTCATAGTCCTAGAACTTTATTGGGCAAAGGGAAAAGTATTTATGCAGAGGGATCAGCAAAAATTAGTGTTGGGTAAGTGTTGACCGAAGCCTCCATCCTCTCCAGTGCATCTCTGGGAGATGTAAAAGCCTGTGAGAAGATGGAGGTTTAGCTTAAAAATAATGTCATTCTCCTGGAGCAGGAAGAGAATGTCAGGCTTGGGACTGAAAAGAAAAAGATGACATCTGATATCGAGAGGTGGAAGAGGCTCATTCCTGATGCAGTACATAGCATGTAGTTTGTAGCCCAAACTTCCTCAGACCCATATACCAGCCGTGACACCAAACAAATGCCTGGGGGAATGTAGGTACTGTAGTTCCCCCTTATCCTCAGGGGACACATTACAGACCCCCAGTGGGTGCCCGAAACTGTGGGTAGTACCAAACCATACACATGCTATGTTTTTTTTCCCATAGATACATACTATAATAAAGTTTAACTTATAAACTAGGCATGGTAAGAGATTAATAATAATAACTAATAATAAAATAGAACAACTATAATAATATACTTATTATTACATGAATATACATGAAAGTTACATGAATCTACCCTCTCTCTCTCTTCTCATAAAGTATCTGTTAGCTGAGAGGGCTAATAAGCGGGTGATGGGCAGGGAGCGTATACAGCACAGAGACACAGGACAGAGGGAGGATTTGCCTCCTGAGCAGGGCATAGGGGGGCAGCGAGGGAGTTCATCGCAACACTTACAACATCACAGAACTTAAAACTTAGACATTTTTAACTTCTTAGTGTTCCATTTAATATTTTTGGATTGTGGTTCACCACAGGTAACTGAAACCATGGAAAGCAAAACCTCAGATGAAGGGGTGCTACTGTACTTACAACTTTGGGCGCCTGGTTCTGGGAAGGCTTGGCATGACTCTCAATGAGCAAAACAACGAAAGAAACATAAAGACTTTTCATGTCCAACCCAGGACCACTGATACGATCGGTGGCCTAAAGCACCAACACTCTCTTCGTTAGTGGGCGCACCTCACTGCAGCCTGCCGGGTGTTGGACCTCAGGGCCGTCCCATCCCACAGCACTGCAGGGCTTCCAGCAACGGCTGGCCTGGGACTGGGGAGTCCAATCGTCAGTGCTTCAACAGCACAAAGGCAGCAACTGCTACCCCCAAAATAAGAGAACTGTTGGTAGACTGCACATGTTTCCCAGGTTTCTGTCAATAGGAGATTATCAAATTAGGGCTACATTCTGGGGAAGAGTGAAGAGTGCTGGAACTCTTGGAGAAATCTCAGGAAAGACAGAGACAGAGAGAGAGGAGGCTGATATTATTTGTGATAGATGGAAGGAGACTCCATGACATTTAATGTGAATATTAAAAGTAATGAGTTGCTCTTCTGTGCGCTGAGCTGAAGCTGTCACTCTCCACCCCGCAGGCCCTGCCCCACCCGGGGTCACATGCAGACAATTCCTACACCCAACAAAGCTTTGAGCAGCTCTCTCTGGAAGGAGCTGAATCATGTTCAGTCAGTGTGCAGGGCAGCCCAGAAGGGCAGGGCACTCACACCCAGGAGCTGGTGGTCAATGCCTCAGCTTCCTCACTCCTCAAGGAGACAGTTCAGAGGTGTGAGCCACGCAGTCTCTCACAAGGTCCCAGGGGGATGAAGCCCCCGTTGCCTATAGCAGTAACCTGCTCAATCGTGTTTTCAGCAGCTTTGCTCTCTTTCCCCTCCTGCTTAACTACTCCCTCATTGTGTTTCCTGCAGCTATCTCTGAGAAGGAGGGAGAGAGAGAGGACAAGCAGGGAGGGAGCAGGGCAGGGAGAATGAGAGAATGACTTGCACCCAAATCCTTTTTTTCAGGGTCTGCTTTTGGGGAAACTAAATTAAAGCAAGTGCAAACTGTGTAGAGGGACGTATCTCTTTGCACATCTAACTCTCTGCCAGTATCAGCTCTTTGGGGAAAGGAAATTTGTTTGTCTTTCGGGCCCCTTCCACATTCTGATACTTTTCAGAATCTTAGGTACAAGGTCTAATGGAAGTAATGCCTGCTTGAGTGTGGCTGGTAGGGTGATAATATGGGTGTAATAATTTATATTTTTAACTTGAACATTTCACCTAAATGTCATACGGTGTGCTTGAGTGTGATATTGTTATGTTACAGAATTATATGCTTATGATTTTGTAATAAAAAGGGGCATTATTTGTGCCAGACACTGTATTTGCTGAATAAATGAATCAGGTATCTGAAAATGTCCATTTAAGCTGTCATACTTTTCTTCTTATAAGGAACATGCTTAGTTTATTGGGTAAAAACAAACCGGTGTCAACTACTGTAACCAATGAAAAGTGGTACCTATTTCTAAAAAATATGTCCACTTAGCTTTTATCATAATGAGAAGCAAAGATGACCTCACAGTGTAGGCCTACCAGGGGTGAGGTCTACCCACCACACACGACCTAGGTACATGGCTTCTCCCATCGCTATACAAAGGCCACACCAACACCACACATACCAGGAAGGGATAGCACACAGCTAAGGCTAAATGCTTTTTCATTCCCTTTAAAACATGCAGCAAAGCCCATCAGGCTGGTCAGACACACAGAGAGTGTTAAGCACTGAACAACTGAACAGTAGTACCTGCCCTCTTCACTGACTAGCTGCTGTCAGAGAGGAGGGCTGTCTGAGGCTCAGCCCTAAAAGACAATAAGGAGCTCCTAAAATAACGTCTATTCCTTCCTCCTCCCCTGATTTTTGCGTCTTCCTATCTCTTTCTACCACTCCCTCAAACTAACCATATCTTTAATAGGTCAAAGAATGGTCCAACATCAGTAGGTTCTTGGTTTTTAAGTCTTCACTAACATTATTTCTTATGTAATTATTTCTGGGGTCAGTGGACTGTAATGTACCATTAGAGTTGGGGGTGGGGTCTTCTGAGTGAGTAGATATTCCTATACAGTCATCCTTAGAGGAGGCAGCTTCTGGGACAGGAACGGAGGCCTGGGAAACATACTATAAACCAAAAGGGGGAAGAGTCACCTTCCTTTCTCTATGCCTCATCAGACAATTAAAGCTTTAAGATGCTCAGTGGAGGTCTGGTGATTGGGGTTGGTGTGGGCCAGGTAAGAAAGAAATGGTGGCAATGAGCTGGCTGCTGGCCGGGGGAGGGCCCCGTGGAGTGACCCTGTGCAGCCATTTCCAGTATCAGTGGTCAGTCATTCTGTGTTGTATTTCCTCTCCAAGATCACCTAACCTTCCATGAAGTTTTGTTCAAACTTGGCAATAGGGAGGATTAGGGAAAGGATTAATAGAGAGGGGGCTGCATGCTGACCTCTAAGTATTGAGTGGCATTAAGAAGTGCAGGTAGTAGGAAAGCAGAAAAGTGTTTATCTTTGTAGGTGGGAGAAATAGGGCAGAAGGATTTAGAAAACAAGTTGCTACAGAAAACAGCACTTTGGCAAAGATTTTAGAAATAACTACAATTACTCTTTCACTGTTGGTCTCCAAGCTCCTCGAAGTGGGTATGCAGAGCATTTCATGGATGTATCTTTGTTCCATCTATTTGTTCTGCATGATGATGTGGGCATCACAGTACCCAAGAGAATCCCTCTGTCACAGGCTAGCTAGAAGAGGCTGCTCCCTCTCTTGAGTATCCATTGCAAGTATTGTCCAGACACTTAATGTCCCAACTATTTGACAGAAAAGAACAAATATCATTTATTGATTATGGTACTGGTTCATGGCAAGGACCAAGGTTAATGATTTGTTCATTTAACTAGTATGATGTGTTTAAATTAATCATTAGGGTCCAGGAGCAAATATTAAGGAATTTGAATTTTCAAACATCCACTTGGCATTAAAACACGTAATTCATCAATCTGTCAATTCTTGACTGCAATTTGGACATCAGCTTGTTGGACTTTGCCTTGTCAATCTGTTAGGGTTAATCAATGGGTGTTAAATTCTAATACCCCATGTCAGTTTCTAGGACCTACTTCTCTACACCAACCAAAACAAAACCCACATGGAGATTATTGAAATGCATTGAGATTTCATGATTGAGTGAGACTGTTTATAAAATGCTCATCTGGGAGTACTTTTCTACAAAAGCTCTTATACACCAACAATCCAAATCCCTTAACCTTCAGGGAGCAGGAGAGACAACCCTGTAGCCAGCCTTAAGTCTAATTCACTTGAGTCCCAGAGATGGCACTATTTATGGAAACGTAAGCAGTTAGTTGGATGAATGCCCAGGGTCCTTGGCATTGCAGGTACTTAAATAAATCAAATGATCCAGAAAACTAGAATTATGAGAGACCTTCACTTGAACTGCCACCCCTCCCATACCCACTGGCAAAGCCAAAGGGCAGGGAGGACCCCCATCCATTGCAAGGGGAGGAGGGCCAGAAGATGAGGGGAGAGAACCAGCCAGGCATGCCCAGTGTTTAGGGACACAGAGACCTTGTAGTGTCATGTTGGGGGTATAAGTAGACCATGCCCCCAGAAGTAAGACATGCTGCTTAGATTACTTCTGATGCAAACTTGTCATCTAGAATCCAGACTGTTCCTCGAGACTTTGCAATGAAGCTTCCCTGAAGCATAGAGACAAGAATATACATTTTAATCAGGTTTTGGTTTTCATTATTTTATCATTTTACTAAGCACCTTTATTCCTATGGCTTTTTTTTTTTTAGAAATCTGGATATATTTCATTGTCAGACATTTCTCAGAAATCTTCCCCAGGAAAACCTAATCCTACTTGAGCATAAGAAAGAAATGCAACCTCACCATCTAAAAATTCAGAATAAAGACAAAAAGAACTAATTGAATATTGATCAAAGAAAGCTGTCTTGTTCACTCCTTACTTTAATATTCTTTCTTAAAGCATACCTTATCAGCCTGGGCTCTATTCTGCTGGACAGATCTACCTACCAGCAAGATTAGCAAGAAATTGGAAATGCTACAATAAGATGTTTAGGTGGTAAGTCTCCAAAAGTGGAGTCGTATCTGCCTCCCGATTTAGTATGGCTACTTGGAGAGACTGATGAATGTTGTAACAATTATCACAACAGCAACACCAGCAGACACGCAGTGAGTTACAGCTCGAATGCGTTCAAGATGGACTTCACCTCCATGGGATTTAATTAAATGCGCGACACATAAATAGTCTCACATGTCCTAATTCCCTATCCCAGTTAGAGTAACCCTGGACTTGCAGCCTCTTGCTCTGCTGCATAACCAGGTGTTGATTTGAAAACTAAGAACAACTAATAAAAGTTAGACCCAAAGGAAAAACAAGCATTCTGGGCTGTCACCTCTGTCACCTTCTTTGTGTCTCTGCGGATTTTATCCTTTTATAAACATAACCCTCACTGTCCAGAACATTGGAACACAAAATGTTTCCCACACCACTTATCAGCAAAATTTTAAGCCACTGAAAATGAGATAGCTGGCAAGACATGATCTTGTTAATTGAAATTCAAATGCTGATGGAATAAATTTGACATTGGGGAAGGTTAGGATGTGGAAGTGAGGAGAGACCAAGAGAGGAAATACCCCTATATTGTCACAGTTAGCTTTAAAAAGACCCTCAACGGTGTGTCCTCACATATTATTTGGGGTCCCAACCAGTCACAGCACCTAGCCTGCCCATCACCACTTATAAAGGGGACTGCCCCGCCCAGCTGCCTCACAGAGGGGAACACCAGGCAGCCATGCTTCCTTACCTGTGAGCCATGACCACAGTCCCCTGGACTAGAGGAACCACCCTCTAACCTGGACATGTGACTGTGTGGGAGCCTGGTGTGGAAATGACTTCCAGAGCAAGAAAGCACTGAGCAACTCAGATTGTGCTGCAGATGTAAATGCAGAAAATTCATGAGATAGAAAAGGGACAAGGGCCCAGAGAGCCCAAGTCATGAAGGATTCCAATGTGAGTAAGAAGAAGCTACAGGACCAAGAGGGTGAGGGAGCAGTTCTCAGGAAAAGGGATAAAATGAAAAGACACCAAAAGGAGATATAATTGGAAAGCCACATTTAAGGCATTGCAACAGGGAGAAGATCCAAGCTCCTCTGGGGTCCAAGAGTCTTGAATCCTGGTGGACCTTTAATTCCAGTCTCAGAGAGAACTGACCACATCAGGTTCTGTCATACCCAAAGGCCCACTTCCTACATTGCCTTGTAGCTGAGATATGTATTTAGAAAAATAAATGTGAAAACTAAGACGCAGATGAGGTAGGCTGATGTTTTTCTGGTGGGCATATTAAAGTCTCCTTATGTGACGAGCATCAAGGGCATGTAGGAACGCTCAAGATGAATTTACTTTTAACTGTCAAGTGCAATAGAACTGTTACCATCAGCATCTTGAGATGCAGGGGAAAAAAAGGATAATTAAACTCAGCCTTTCAAATAAGCATGGTTGCAAAGGTTATAAAACACTGCAGTGTTGCCAAAGTTGATGAAATCAATTTCCATCCAGTTGTAGCAAAGACTGCTGAAACCAACAAAATGAAAAGGATTAATAATTGGTATTAATAGCTTATATAAGTTAATTTGCTTATTTGCCTAAAGAAAATTAGCCAAACAACATGCTAAATAGAAGCCGTGTGCATTACATAATATAAAGCATTTCCTTTCCATTGTTACAAACATGAGGCATTTGAAGTTTAAGGAAATCTAACCAGTTAATGAAAACAAAATGAGAATCCCTCTGTTTGTCAATAAAATGAAGTCAATTTGATGGGTGCAGAGGGGACATCTTAATGACTTCAAAGGCACTGAAATATAAAGGGTAGCACATAAAATATATCTAATTGACTTAAAATGAAATGGAGATAATATAAGTTCATATTTTTCACAGCACTTGCTGACTACCAGGTCTTAGGAGTCATTACTTGATTCTTCTGCAATGATTAGGAGGTGGATGGAGGATAAAGAATATGCACAAACGAGACGGCAAAAGGACTTTGTGGAAAGTATCCCATGGCTCATTTTAATGGGTATGTACTGTTGGGCAAAGCTGCCACTGGCCCTATTACAGGAATCAATGTTGGGCGCAGTGGGAGAGGTTGGGGACAGGGAGTTGAGGGCTTCCAGTGCCCAGTTTTGGGTTTTTTTTTTTTATTTACAATCATATCTCTTTTGTCACATGCCCAGGGTACATTCAGTTCTTCAAGGGCTAAGTCATTCACTTTGAGGACTTTTGAGCTCTAGGCGTCTTTCTTTATTTTTCATCCCTTCTTAGCTATTCATTTTTATTAAGGATTCTACCAGAGGTTGGTTTCTAAGTGTTCCCTGCAAAGGATGAATACATCAAAAATTGGCTACAATTTCAGAGTCTTAGAAATGTATCATAAAAATCAGGCAGGAGTTTTAGTACATGGAGCAAAACCAGGGGTGAAGAGAATCAGATTCTCAAACATGATAACATATTAGATTGCAAATCCATCTCCTACTTGTGTCTTACAAATAAATCACCTTCACAACTATTGACCCCTCCAGGTTATTCACCCATTCTCTGTCCAAGAGAACCAGAGGAGTAAAAGCCATCTCATTCCATCACCTGGGCCTCAGTGCATTTAGGCTGTCAGGGCATTCTGAACTCTGGCTGTAAGGGCCGCAGCTCCTCAACGGGAACCTGGTAGGCCAGGCTGGACTCTGAATTTAAGGTCGCGCTGCCCACCCCAGCAGAGATTCCAGGAGAGCAGTTACCGTGCAGCCCCTCCACACGTGTGGTTTTCCTACTTGCCTGTGCAAATCTCAGATTACCCATCCCCTTCAGGCACGCCAGGCTTCTCTGAGGAAAAGAATTAAACACTTATTAAGATTCTGCACGTGCACCCTGAGAACTAACTGCACCCCACATACTTCAGGGCAGTCCTTGCATTGTTAGCACAAACACTTATCCATGTCTGACAAGGGGCTTCAAACCACTTCAGGTAATTGCATTTCCAGAGCAGCCGTTGATATAGAAATGGGAAAGATTTGGCTTTGCCTCTTGCCTCACTCAAAAAGTAGATAAGATCTAGCATTCTTGCTTTTTTTTTTCTTTTTTGGAGTCAAAGTTTTGGCTCAAACTATTTAACTGTTTTCTTCCTAATCATAAAGTCCATGTTTTTGGCTTGTCCCTTCACTTGAAGTATGTGCTTTATTATCATTACCTTATTAAATCATGGATTATCTTTCCACTTAATTAAACTCACTTTTAACTTTGAACCATTGCAGTAAAAAAGAAAAATACTAATGTCATGTAGAATTATTTCATTAATCTATTATATATCAGTCAAAAATTGCTCCCTGCCCCAGGTAAAGATGAGACATTGTTACAACTATAATCAAAACCTTCCTCTTGTCTTTCCTCAAATTCCAGAATTTTTAAGGCCAGGTATGTACAAAAGAGTCAGATTATGAATAGGGCTGAGAAAACATCTTCTAAAATCAACGGTAGACATTTGGATTTCTGATTAGTTACATGAAAAGACTTCAAAAGAAATGTGTATTTACCTAAGTTAGGCAAAATACTGGGTTATTCCTTATTTTACATTTCAAATGAGTTGTATCTTCATTTTCCTTTGTTGGATGAGCTATAGCAGAACTTTCCTTTAGCATCTGTCCACATCTCTGACCAAAAGGCATCTTCAGTCCATCAATGAATTTTGGCCTAAATTCATTAGTTAAAATGAGGATAAATACTTAATAGAACCCATTTCTGACTCAAAGTTAATTTCATAATGAATGTAAAAATATTTAGAAATAATAACTATTTCTGATAATTCTTCAGAAAGCACATGGAAAGAGAGCAAACAACAAGAAAACATTCTCAGAAAACACTGCCTTCTTGATTGGTTTATAGCAGAGTCCTAAGGAGTGATGGGCCCTTCAGATCTCAAGGAAAACACCACGAGTGGGATTCAAATCAGTGCAGGACACTGAATAGGTCGACCAATGCAAGAACAACAATTACAAAACTAAAAAAGCATTTGAAGCTGCCCCCTTTTAAGGCAGTTTCTCAGGCTTCTGCCTCACCTAAGGATAATGGTAACAGGTCTGTACCAAATGGAGCCCAAGATCTTGGAGAATGAGCCTTTCTGAAGGATTTGTATACTCAGCACACACCCATCAAGTACCCAGGACACACTACTAATTCTAGGAGTATCTCACCCACCGCATGCTCTGCAGCCTTTCCCTTCATATTTCTCTACATTTGCAAATTGGTGCTGGCTAAACAAAGTGTGTTCTGTGGAACCCAGATGCTTGTGAAAGAAAAGCTGCTCTTGTGGAATAGACAGGAAGTGCTGCATACTCTCTGGACTCCTTGGGGATTTACAATGCACATTAATCAACAGAGAGCATGGTGAGAATTGCAAGAGGCAGGGGAGCTCCTCTGACAGGATCTGCTTTGCACTAGCTGTGTGGTTAGGGCAAGTTTGTGCAGCTTCGGAGGGCTTGGCTCACTTATCTCCAATGAGAGCCCTTTCTCAGCTCCCTTCACAACTGCCCCCCAACATAGCTTCTGATGGTGGGGAACTGGAGCAAACATTTCTGATTGCCCACCCACATCTGTTTCTTGCTCCTTTTAAATTCCTATGTTGTTCAGATATTTACCTGCTGTCCACACATGCCTCAGGGGACACTGAGCTCTCTTTAGCTGTATTAAATTGAGGGTGACCACATCTTGCTTGAGATTTGTTGGGATCCTGGGTGAAGGAGACCTTCTTCTCTTCCGGGTGAGTGTCCAGTAATACCTCCCACCATGCCCCCCTCCCCTGTCTACTGCCCTGGACACTGGGCGGGCAGAAGAGGACAGCAGTGGCCAGCTCCTCACCAGAGGACATGGGGGAGGTGAGAGCCAAAAGAACACTGGAGAATGGAGCTCAAACCACAGGATTAAGTCCACCCTAGAACCTACTCTCCCTCCGAATTTCCAGTTATATGAGACAATACACTTATTTACATCAATTTGATTGGAGCTGTCACTTGCAGCTGAAGTCATCCTGATAGATACTGCACTCTGTGAAAGGTCCCCTCCCTGTTAGACCCTCAACAACTTTATCAGAATATATCTCCAAAAGTGTTTGCTCCATGTTGCTAATTCTCTTTTGAAGAATATTTTTAGGTCCTGCCCTCGCTGTGGATGCACTCACCTTTCTCTGGCTTTGCTTCTTACTGCCTCACTCAGCTATGACACGTAGGGAGTTTAGTAGATGGTCAGAAACCTGGTCATCCTGCTTGCCTGGAAGAGCCCCCACCCCATCCCTGCCGACTGGTTTCCTGAAGTTCCCACATGTCTCAAGCTTCCCAGGACCATTCCCAGCACAGCAGCTCTGCCAGGCCAGTGTCCTCCAGGTGCTCCCAGCCCCTTAGCTGGGACCAATTTTCACAGACCGGAAAAGGACATGTGCGGAGGTTTAGGAATCGTGATTCTCTCAGTTTAAGCACCTCCAGCCTTATGCTGAGGCCCTGCACTACCGTTTCTAAAATGATGGCCAAAGACTACCAGTATCAGAATGAGCAGTGTCATGATTGGACGCTTGTTAAAAGTGCAGATTCAGGATCAGGCTGACAAAGCCTTGTTTTTCACAGCCCCGTCCTGGTTATCTCCTGTTCTGGATTACTCTAAAGACTCAGAGGCCAAGGCAATGAGGAAGGGGTGGGGAAATAGGATTATGAAAGCTAAGGGAAAAGTGGACAGTGTGAGAGACTGTCTCAGGGGCACAATGGTGGCACCACACCCAAAGCAGACTCAAATTATGGCAGCCATTTGTTTTCCAGTTTCCACAACTTTCACCTTTGGGCACCTGCTACCGGCCTTTGTCTTCTGTCAGAGTGTGTACCCAGGCACACCCGGCATCGTGGTGGAGCCCTCCACAAATCACAAGGTCCAGGGAAAAAATAAAGGGTCCAAAATCCAAAGGTCAGAGCAAAGTTTTAGAAGATGGCAATCTACCTGTCACAAAGATTTTGCATAAGAGTTAGTAATTTCACAAACATGAAGTGTATTTTCCTGATTCCACATCTCACCTTCCAGGTCCACGCCGGTACACACTGCTCCTTCACGCTTTGCAGGGCTTCATAAATTCTTTCCCAGTGAAAAACAGAAACTGACCCCCCCTTTCCTCTTGCTATGAAATATGTTTGACACAGTGGCTGACATGGTGGAATGCAGATTATATGGAAAATAATGCCTGCAATTTCTGACGGCTAGCTTCACTGAGTTGGGTTTAGAAGAGTTTAGATGTCGCTGGGGAAAAAAACTATTTTTGGTAGCATTTTTTTCTTTTTTCTTTTCAGATCATAATTTATAGACAGGAATTCCAAGCTTATTCTAGCATGCAGGTCTATTCAAAATGGACCTTTGACAGGCCATTCCCTCAGACCCTCCTCATATTCATAGCTAATTCCTTTGTCTCCTTTATAACAACAAACTTATACATTCCCCTCCTCTACTGCACCCACTCCCCAATTCTCACTGGACATTTTGACAACAAAATACTTTTTACTTCTTGCTCACCAAAGGCAAATAAAATTAGTCTGAGGTTCTGGTACTTGGCCATGCCAGGTCCCAATGCAATGGACTAAAAAATCCATGTAATGGATTCTAATGATTGGATTAATTTTTTGTATTCTAGTTTTCAAATGACACTGGAGACACTACATAGAGTCACCTTATAATGCAGAGGATGTTCGCGTTAAAACCCAAAGGCCAAGTGTTAGAGCCTAGGCCTTCTGGTCCCCAACATTACGCTCACCTCTTGTTGTCTAGTTTAACAGCTCCCAAAGGGGCTATGTATCAGAACCAGTTGTGGGGTTTGTTAAAAATACAGATTTTCTGATGCAACTCAGATATAGCAAATCTAACTTTTTGGAGTTCCATTTTATTTTATTTTTATTTTCTTTCTTTTCTTCTCCTTCACCTTCCTCTTTGTACAAGCTTCCTGAGTGATCTCATACAGCCAGCAAGGACCCATTTACTGAAGGCATTTAGGAAGCACTTCTCTGGTCCAGTGGTTCTGGAGTTTGTGTTGCATCAGCAGTACCTGGTGGAACCCCCGAGTTTCTGATTCAGTATGTCTGAAATGGAGAATTTGCATTTCTGACAAGTTTCTAGGTAATACTGATCCTGTTGGTCTGGGACCACAGTTTGAGAACCACAGCTGTAGCCTAGGTTACCTGTGTACATGCTTATTAGTCATTAGCATTCCAATTCTGTGGCCAAGAAGTGGGCTTCAGGAGAAGGTATAATCCTCTCATGCCAAGAGTAATACACCTGGATGGATATCACTGTCAGCTGCAAGCTTTTTTAATTTTTTTTAATTTAACATTCAATTTGGGGTTAGGCTTACACTGTATCCCGGATCTACCAATCAGCATCTGCAGGATGCCCTGGGAATTTTATTGTTCTGAAGTCACCCAGAAGATTCTAATTTATTACAAAAATTTGAAAACGTTGCCTTAGATGAGCCAGACTTATGAGTCCACAAAAAACCTATACTAAAAAATTACCCGTTGTTTCTCTAAAATTCAGATTTAATGGATCATTCCATCTTTATTTGGAAATCTGGCACCCCTATTTACCAGGCTATCTTTGCCAGGAGTTTGTTTCCTCTGTGTGTTCCCTCTTTTGCTCAACATAGCCCTACTTTAAGTGCTTATGGAGTGAAATCCATGCAAACGTGATGTGTGGGGGTGAAGAAGGGAAAATTAAGATGTTTCCTTGGAAAAGAAAAAAACACACACAAAGAAAAATTCATTTATCTAGATAACAGAAACAAAATCAGAAAGAAATGTCTGCTAATGGTTTTTTTACCAGACAATTCGTCAATTACACAGTCAAAAGAAACCCTGAGGAATAAAAAGACAGCAAAGATGGTATTAAAATGTTCCAAGTGAAGCCATATATAATTAATTTCAAACAAGCATAACTATGAAAACTCAAATACTTTAAGGTGCTGAGTGAAAGGTGGGATGAATGTACATCAGGCTTCAAAACTGATGCTTGCAGGTGAGTCTGTGGTTCAACCAGAGACGGAGAGATAATGATGTCCTCCCCCTCCCTGTGTTATTAGAAGCTAAAGAGCCTTAAGTTGAAAGGCTCCCAGTGCGTCAAGAGAAAAAACAAACACACAGCCCAGAAGCTGACAAGAGCACATAATTACTAAGAGACTGAATCAAATAAGTGGAACAAATAAAACAGAAGAAAAATTCACTGATGCAGAAAACAAAGAAAATAAGCGAAGTGATGTGGCAAACCTTTGCCCAGGCTGAATAACCGCCATCAGCACCCTGGACCTGCAAAGCCAGCAGCTTTCTCCCAGTGCTGGTTTACCATTTCAGAGGTTAGAGGTCAGCAATTTTACTGTACAGGACAAAGCCATAAATCTTTCAGACTTTGTGGGTCATCCATGCTCTGCTGCACCTATCTCCCCATTCTTCTGTTGTAGCATGAAAGGAGTCATAGACAATATGTAAATGAAAAGACAGGGCTGTGCTCCAATAAAACTTTATTCACAAAATTTGGTAGTTTCTAGGGACTAAATGTTTGCCCACCCCCAACTCTAATTCATATATTGAAGCCTAAATTCCTCATGTGATGGTATTTGGATTTGAGACCTTTGAGAGAGAATCAGATCATGAATGTAGAGCCCTCATGAATGGGAATGAAGGGAATGGAGCTCTCTCCCTGCTCTCTGCCTTGTGCGCCTCCAAATTGATGGTGTGCTGCAAACTGGGATGAGGGTGCTCACCAGACAACAATCTACCAGCACCTAGACCTTGGACTTCTCAGCATCCAGAACTGTGAGGATTAAAAGTAGTTGTTTCAGTCACTCAATAAATGGTCTATTTGTTACAGCAGTCTAGCAGACTAAGAACAGTGAGTCATGTTTGGCCCGTGGGCCACAATTTGCCAAACCCCCTCATAGGTGAGTGCACGTGGCAAGGACGGCACCGTTAATGGGTTCTGTGGAGCCCTCGGTGTCCTCATCGTGGATGCCCAATGAAAAAAACAAGGACCCCATTAACTCGTCACTATCCGTACAAAGGCAGAGTGTCTAAAGATCACCCCAAAATGTATGGCAGGAAATCAAGATTCTAGGAGTAAAAAGAAGGTGCTCATTTGAAATTCTGAGACTGTTATACAAGGGAAAGAAAAGGAAACAAGGAGACAAAATGTTTTAGGATGTTTTTACAAAGTTTCCCTTGGTGGCCCTGCCATTCAGACAGAAGCTGATTGTGTGGGCCAGGTTCTCAGACTTCACTCTGCTACTCCTGAGGATACGTCGTGTGGTACAATATCATCCATCTCGGTCAGGGAAGTTTTCCGACCATCTCAATTCACTAATTTGCATTTAGCATCCTAAGAAGTGTACTTCCCCAAAGGGAAAATAAAGACCAAGTCACTTGGGCATGAAATGTCATGATCTAAGCCAGAAAACAATCAGCCAGGAAGCACGGAAAACATCACTTCAGTGACCTCCTTTACGACGCTGGTAGACGTGTTCCCTCTGAGATCTTCATGGAAGTCAAGAAATACACACACACACACATTTTACACTGTATAATTTAAAAGCTTTATTCCCTTCCCCCACACACAATTAGCAAATGAGTTTCATAGTAATTCAACTGGAAGTATTCTTCCTTTACTTGCCTTTCCCATTGACTACACATTGTCAGGGAAATTGCTTTCTCATCAGCGGAAGCTTTAAGACTTCCTAGAGACACTCTGAACTAATCCCAGAATAAGAGGATCTGAGCCAGCAGCCTCTGAAGGAGTCAGTGAGGTCAAGGAGCCCTTTCAGCTAAAGGGACAACATCAGCTATCACAACCAGCCCATGGTAGATGCCGGCAGGATCCTCCCTGTGAAAGTGACATAATGCAGCCTTTTTGACCAGGAAGCCTGGAAGCCAGGTAATGCACTCAGTCTGGGCCACATTCCCTTCTTCAATCCCATGGCCTCATGCAAGACTGTTTTAGCTAAGCAAACAACTGTACTCCTCACCAATTGCAAGATTCGTCTTTGCTCAAAAGTTCACTGTTTACACAGTTTTCAGTTTGTGCTTCAGAGGGCTGGTCTCTGCCCCTCCTGAGAATAATGGCATCACATCAATGGAAGCATGAAGACCCAGGCAAGCGCTGGCAGGTAGAGCATGTGGGTGCTGCTCCCAGATGTTCTCTGAGCGTGCATTACGGCGAAGACCGCGTTAGTGTGGTTGGTGGGTAATTCTACATTGCAGATCATTCCTTCACAGCAAGACCTGCACTCCTGTTACAAAGTGAAGAGGGGAGGAGAATGAAAAAATGAAAAATAGGAAGAAGGAGGAAGGGTGAAACAAAAAAAAAGAAAAGAAAGGCTTCTCAAGCTCTGTCTGAGGACAGACAGAATGAGGTTGGTTTTCCAGTCTGTGAGTCACCCAGGCCCTTTGGTAGCATTCCCTCTACTGACCTGAAAATAAGGACCACCTGGAGAATCTTTCCATTTTAACTGTGATCTATCTGTATCAACCCAAGCATAAGCAAGGGAAAGAAGAGGAAGGGAAACTGAACTAGACAGTCTGATTGAGTCAACAAATCTTCTAAAGGCTTGTAAGGAAAAATACTGAAATAAAAATGAAAGCTAGGAACACCTTGGATTGGTCATTGACTTCCTTTCTCCCTCTTGTCTATGCGGACACCTGATCACTACCATTACAACAGCAGTGGCTTGCTAATTATGGCTCCTGAGAGGTGACAAATGCTTGCTCCCACATAGCACTTCTCAGGGGAAGCCATCTCCTGTCATAACACCTGGTAAAAATGCCTTGGCCTGATAATCCTAGCCATTCATAGAGACTTCCAGAATGGCTAGGTAAGATAGAGGCAGTGACTCTTATGTATCTTTTATCAGTGGTTTTCAACCCAGGCTGCACATCAGAATAGCCTTGGGGAACTTAAGAAAAAAAACAGTTCCTGATGCCCAGGACCCCACCATGAAGGCCTGTCTCTGCGGGTCCAGGATGCCCCTGCCCCGTCACAGCTCACAGCAGCTCTCAGGAGTGTCTCCGTGCAGCCAGAGCTAGAAGCCACCAGTATCAGCACCATTTTCTGTACATATGGGCTAAATCAGATTCTAAAACCTCCTCTAATTAACACACTTTCAAGTAATTTCTTCTCAAACATTTCAGGACATATAAAAGAGTAAAATGCTCATTTAGAATGGTAGAATGAGAAAATCAGAGAGATCTAGGGATCTAAAATGTATCTATAGTTCATCATATGAAACCGAGGTTAACTTTCAGACTCTCACTTCCTTATCTAAGCAGAGGCAGTGGGTGAGACAAGGTCTCCTTGGAAAAAGGCGCCACCATTTTCCTCCTTCCACTGTCCAGCTTCCATGTGCAGTGTTCTTGGTGATTTCTGGCCAGACCCAAAATAGGTGAGTGGAGCCTGGTAGCATTTATCATTACTGCATGGAGAGTTTATTCTCGGGCTTCCAGGCCTACTGCAGACAATCCACCCAAAGCCAAAGTTTGAGGGTCTGGCTCTGGAGTCTGGGAATGACATTCACTTTCAGTAACATTGTTTTTGTTGAAGAACAGAAACTCTGCAACTTCTCTTTGGTCTCCATTGCATCACTATGAAGAAGTCTTTCCTCACAGTATAAATATGTTCAACACATTATTTATCCTTCCTGCCTCTCCATGACATATGACTAACCATCACTAGCAAGAAAGCTTAGAACAATAACTTTACACACAAACACACTGCTTACTGTATGTTCAGAATCTCGGCTATGGTGGCAGCCAACAAAATGGCATTCACTTCTGGAGGCACACTTTTTGGTGATTGATGTACTTCTTCCATGACTGGTAAAGTGATGAACTGTCAAACAGTATTGTGTATCTAGGCAGGAGGAAAAGAAAAGGCAACTTCATTTTTTTGCATTGTAAAAGAGAAACTCTCAACAACTGTTTCAGAAATGACTAAAATTCAGGATGATCCTTAGGTTTCTAGGCAAGAAATACAATAGCAGAGAAGTCAAGAGTTTCTAGGTGGCGTTTTTGAAAAGGCATTAGCTTCTAAAGCACACGTGTATTATGCACTTGAATATAGCCCTGGCTGGTTTGCTCAGGTGGTTGGCGCATCATCCAGTACACAAAAAGGTCGCAGGTTTGGTCCCCAGTTGGGGCATGCATGGGAGGCAACCTATGAATGTTTCTCTCTCACATCAATCAATCTCTCTCTCTCTCAACCCCTTCCTTTTTCTCTAAAATCAATAAATATATCCTTGGGTGAGGATTTAAAAAAAGAAAAGATAATTGAATAAAAATGGGCACTTGTCCTTTGTGCCAGCTAAAGCTGAGAAAAAATTGGACAAGCTTTTCAGCAAAACTACAGGTTTGCCCATTTCATGTGAAAGTGTTAGTATCTCTTCCTGTCTCATCTCCCTCTCTGATGCATATATTCTGTAACTCTAAAATAAAATGAAAAAAATGTTGATTTAAAATGCAGGAGGTCAGAACATTCTTTGTAGCATTGCTCAACATGTGTTTCTTGTATGTTAATAGGCCATGTGGAATGAAAAGCAGCTGCTTCAAAGTACACATAAAGACCACCTTCCTTATTTCTTACATAAAGTATTTCTTACATAAAGTACTCCTATTTCTTGCCTCTTCTTCAATTAACTCTTATTACTTTCTCTGCCCCACCCCTCTCTTCATAGCTAACAAACACTTTTCTACACAGAGTTATCCTTACAGCCTTAACCACTCACTTTTTATTACTTAGGGTGCACTTTTTATAGAAGGCGATTTCATTCAATATCCCAGGACATTCTGCTTCAGTTCTGTAACTCTTCCATAGTTACCTCAGGGCAATACAGTACTTTTTAGTTAACTGAGAAGGAACTACAGCAGCAACGTCATAGAATGGAGAAAAAATCTGACTAAAGTTGAGAATACTGGGCTTATGAAATTGCCTTTGTCACCAGTGAGCAAGCCACACTAGATCCTTTGAGGTCATTCTCTTTTTATTTATTTTTACTATTATTTCAAACAATTTATTGAGGTATTATTAGTTAACCACATTATATAAATTTCAGGTGCACATTATAATTCAATATCTGTGCACTCTACCACACACTCACAACTAAAATTCTGGTTTCTTTTCATTATCATATACTTGACCCCTGTACCCAATTTGCCCTCCCCCCTTTCCCTCTAGTAACCTGGCTGTTGTATCTATGACCTGATTTTTGTTTTGTTTTGTTTTGTTAGTTTATTTGTTACTTTTTGGTTTTATATTCCATATATGAATGAATGACATGTATTTTTGTCCTTTTCCATCTGATTCATTTCACCTAGTACAATACCCTCAAGATCCATCCATGCTGTTGCAAATGACAATATTTCATCTTTTCTATGGCTGGATAATTTTCCATTGTATATTTGTACCACTCTTCTTTAACCATTCATCCATCAGTGGATGCCTGGGTTGCTTCCATAGCTTGGCTATTGTAAATAATGCTGTAATGAACATAGGGGTACATGTACCTTTAAGAATTAGTGTTCTCCTAGTCTTCAGATAAAGACCCACAGGAGGAATTACTGGATCATGTGGTGGTTCTATTCTTAATTTTTGAAGAATCTCCAGACTGTTTTCCATAGTGGCTGTACCAGTTTACATTCCCACCAGCAGTGAATGAAGGTTCCTTTTTCTCCACATCCTTTTCAGTACTTGTTATTTGTCTCATAGATAATAGACATTCCAGCAGGTGTGAGGTGGCATCTCATTGTGATTTTGATTTGTATTTCCCTAATAGCTAGTAAAGTTGAGTATTCTTTCATATATATGCTGGCCATTTGTATGTTTTAATGGGAAAAATGTCTCTTCAGATCCTCTACCCATTTTTAAATCCGATTGGGTTGTTTGTTGTTGTTGTTGAGCTGTGTGAGTTCTTTACTTTTTTTTATATATTAACCCCTGGTTGGAGATATCATTTGCAAATATCTTCTCCCATTTGGTTGGTTGCCTTTTTGTTTTGTTGATGGTTTCCTTTGCTGTGCGGAAGCTTTTTCATTTGATAGAATCCCATTTTTTATTTTTGCTTCTGTTTTCCTTGCCTTTGGAATCAAATATGCAAAAATGCCACTGAGACTAATGTCTAGAAGCTTAAATTTTCTTCTATGAAAACTTGCATTCCAGTCTTTAATCCATTTTGAGATAATTGTGTGTGTTGTAAGATGTGGTCCAGTCTCATTCTTTTCCACATGGCTATCCAGTTTTCCCAACATCATTTATTGAAAAGACTTCCCTTTCTCCATTGTATATCCTTGTCTCCTTTGTTGTAAACTATTAGCCCTCATATGTGTTGGTTTATTTCTGGGCTCTCAGTTCTGTTCCATGGTCTGTATGTCTGTTTTTTGTCAATACTACACTGTTCTGATTGCTATAGCTTTCCAGTACAGTTTGAAATCGGAGAGTGTTATACCTCTGGCTTTATTCTTTTTCCTCAGAATGCTTCGGCTATTCAGAGTCTTTAGCGGTTCCACACAAAAGTGAGGATTTTTTGTTCTATTTCTGTGAAAATGCCATTGGGATTTTGATAGGGATTGCATTGAACATGTAGATTGATTTAGGTTCATTTTCTTTTTAGTAAAATGATCATAGTAAGTGCCTTAGCATTTTGCTAGGGCTATTGTAAGCTTTAACTAATAATAACAATAGTAAACACGTACTGAGTGGGTACTACCAGCCAGCTACTCTTCTAACATGTATTCGCTCATTCAATCTTTATAATAAGCCTTGAGATAGGTCATATTAATATCCTCATGTTACAGATTTTTGAAAATCTGAAGCACTGTTCGCTGTCCACCGTCACATAGGTACAAAGTGGTGGAAGGTAGAATTCTAACCTAGGCAGTTTCCCAAGGTTTGTGCTCTTAACCAGGCACGATTCAGCCCCTCAGTATATTTAATATTAAACTGCATGGTACTGTGACATGATCTACAAGACAGCTGACTTCTGGATTCACAAGGAAAGGGAACCACCAAATCTTTTAGAAAAGCATTTTGCCTTACTCCAAACAATGAAGAACTGAAAGCTAGTGGCTACATGTGTTCATACAAAATGTCACACATCCTAAAAGTAGCCCTAGAAAGTCAAAATAAAAGCCAGTGTAAATAAAATAAGAAATGTCATTCTTGTCATACCCTGTTACACAGAAAACTTCTTTTAACAACACCAACAAACCTTGGAAGGAAAACTAAAAGATAGGAAGGAAACCTGAGATGACAACGAACAATAGCTGCAGGCCTGACGGCCCGAGAAACGGCTGACTATCATTTCCCTAAATAATGACAAACTGAAAAGTAGGAAATGACACCCTCAGTTGGAAATCCAGGTGGTTAGTGTCTTGGGGGCTTCACTGGTGTACGGTCAAGAATGCGCGGGCATGCACGTGGGGAGGTAGGGCCATCGCAGGCCACTCTCAGGCTTCCCAAGTGGAAGAGCGGGCTGTCTTCACCTTTCCATCACTGACGCCTTCTCAGTGGTGAAAGTGGCAGCTTTGCCCCTTTGTTCACATGTTTCAACACATGAAATTCTAAAACCCAGAAATACCCACATATATGATCCCACTGAAAATGGCTTTGATTAATATAAGACAAATGGAGTGTTATGCACGGACCTAGTAGGAACTGTTTCAGTACAATTCACATTTTCCATGAAGCTAAGGCACAGAGCACGGATGGACACCAATGACCCAGTTTACTGCTGCTCCAACCTGACCACCCAGTTTTCGGGAGAATTTAAAGCAAATAGTTCAAGAATAATACCACCCTTGGAAATAAGGTAGTGAAGAGTGGCATCAACCATCCTCAAAAGCTTTGTAATAATTAATATAAATTTCTGTAACAAATGTGGACACAAGTCCCCAAATGTGCATAGTCACATGTGCACTGGAAAGCACACACGCAATTTTAGGCAATTGCTCTACGGAAATGTAAAAGAACCCAAGAAAAAAGATTTTGGTAATTAATTATTCTTGAAAAGAAATAACAAAAAGTGCTGTCTGAGTAGATGTCACAACCATCTGTGCTAACGTATGGCCTGAGATTCTCAAGCCCAGTAAAAGGTCTTTCTTTAGCGTGTCCTACTTCTTGGCTCCACACGCTGGCTTTATCTGGAAGACAGCACGCTGATTCACCTCTATGTACAGTGTGATACAGAAATTTCCAACAGATTCAAGGTAGTAGTAGACCAAAACCAGTAATCTCTAACTCTGGAAGAGTCTGTTTTTCTTGGCCTTTTCCATTGGAAAACCTAAAATGCGGTATTTCTTAAATCCAAATAGCCTGGTCTTCATATAGCTGTAGTAGTTTCTCAATTCCAAATCATCCATCAGTACCTCCTGTCTGCTTCACCTCCACATTTGTATAAATTAAACCATTCAACTTCTCACCCTCTCCCCTCTACCAGCCTCATCCAAGTCACCATCTTCACCACCTGAAGATAATAAAAGTCTCTACTTGATATCCCCTTCTGCTCTTGTTCCCAACCATCCTTTCTCTACACAGCAGCCAGAGCAACATTTTAGAACACAGCTAGTATCTTATATTCCTGAGTTTAAAGCCCCTTACAGCCTTTCCATCACATTTACAATAAAATTCAAACTACCAGCAAAAGGTCCTGTGTGTCCCACTCCTTACCTCCAAGAGACTCTTTCTCTATCTCCCACTAAGCCTCATTGGCCAGCCTTCTCCCTGTTCACTGAAGAGGCCAAATCTTGCCTCTTGTAGCTTTGCATTTGCTGTTCCCTCTTATTAGCATGCTATTCCTATAGATCTCCATGGGGCTGGGTTGTTTGGGTCCTTCAGGTCTTCTTTCAACTGTACATTCTTCAGAGATTTCCCTGACTACCTAATCAAAGGTTTCCATTCATTCCATCAACAAGTATTTACTGAGTACCAAATATGGGCTGGGATTAAACTAAGGATATATCACTGAACTGAACAAACTAAAAATATGCTCAGATATTTGTCAAATGAATGAAAGAGTTTCCCAAACAATAATGCAGCTCAAGCGCACAAAACCCTTCCTTTGCTTTAGCCAGTAAGTATGACTTCTCTGGAGGTATCATCAAGCATTTCTGAAGTTCTTAGAATGCCTTAGTCAACACTGAGTCTCTTTTTTCTCCTGGGTAAATACTACTTAATAAATCCTTCCTCAAAGAACACACAACTACAAACTGAGGCTACGCCATCGGTTCCTAAGTATTCTCACAATACTCTGATGTTAGGACAGTCTCTTAAAAGGAATCTCTGATTTCTAGAGAACGGCATCAGGCTGTTGGTTTGTTAAGAGACACCTAAATGTGGTGTGATCCCAAAGGAGTCTTCCAAACGCAGCACACTTACTTTGTGGACACCATTTGTCTTCTGCCCATCGGTTGCAGTTATAATTATCTCCTGCATTTTCACAGGTAAAACACTTGAAGCTGTTTGGAAATGGTGTAGCTTTAAAAAAAAAAGATGCACAGTGAAAAGACAACAATTTTTAACATCAAATATGGCACAAATTAGCAACTTTCATTAGCTCAGACAAAATTTACAGGCCATCATCCTTAAAATTTCTGTTTCTAGGGAGCTAGACTTAACTGCCAGACTTTGGGGCAATATATTTATTCCTTTTTCTTTAAATATTTCATCCAGGAATACCTACTATGGAGTAAAAAATCACTCCACAAGTCACTTTGAAATATTTATGGTATTGTTCTATTACAATTTATAACTTGGGACTAAGTGGGGGCTGAGAGGATGGGCAAGGGGAGTGGTGGCAGCATTGGAACGAAAAATGTGACACAGTATTGTCCCTGAGAGGAACTGGAGTCAGGTTAACCTGAACCCGAATGCTAACCTTCCCACTGATTAGTTTTATGATTTTTAACTTCAAAGACATTATATGTATAACAATAGGAACAATGAAGATCCCCATGACCTGCAGAGGTATAGTGAAGATTAAGCAGGAGGTTGCAAGAAAAAATATCCAGTAGAGTCCCTGGCAAATCAAATCATGCTGGTTTCCATCCAATGTGCTGCCGTTACAACTACATTTAACCTCCATCAAACAATCTCACTTGATTTATGTCAATCACCACAAGAGAACCTCAAGTTGAAATGTAACGTTCGATAAAAGATGATAGCATTTCTCGGGTCCTTATGCTCAGGCCAGGGAGGAATTAGGAGCTGCTGGCAGTCTGGTTTGAGAGCAACTAGACTGTTCTTTCTTTCTTTCTTTTTCATCTTTATGCTTTTCCCCCTACCTTTTATCTTGTTATTTTAATGAGTAAAAAACAAAAAATACAATAAATTTAACATTCTTCTATGGGCTAGTGTATAAAGCCCTGTGTAAAACTTTCAGTTCTTCCATTTTTAAAAAAATGAAACAGACAAAGAACAAGGTGAACCCCAGCTCATCCCAAGAACCTGAGCACAAGTTTAGACAATACTTAGAAAGCAGTGGGGGTTGTGGATACAGGGGAGGGTAACTATCAATGCATAAAACGAGAGCAAAATACCAGAAGTTAAAGTTCAGAGGACATGAAATTAGGTATTATGAATACATTTCAGTTTTGCCTAGGCATAGAAGTTAATTAGGTAGGTAAAAAACCTAAATGAAACCCATTTTTACCTATTAAATCAGTACAGTTTTAAAAATACTAATAGTGAGATTAAAAAAGTGAAAGTGTTAAGAAGCACAAATTGCTTATTATAAAAAGTCACAGAGATATAAAGTACAGCACACAGAATATAGTCAGTAATATTATACTAACTATGCATGATGACTTACTGGGGGGATCACTTCATAACTTAAATAAATGTCTAGTGACTATGTTGTACACCTGAAACCAATATAATATTGTATGCCAAGTATTATTGAAAAAATAGTTTTAATCTAAAAAATACTAATACTTAATGCTGTTGGGCAAATAAAGTATAAATTGGTATAACTTTTTGACTTAGTAAGGGCATTAGACAAATAAAAAGGAAAATGTGTTCACAAAGTTTGAACGAAGCATTAACATTCAGCCGCTGGCGTCTCAGTGCATGTGTGTGCACATGTACAGATGTGGGTAATACTTGGGGAACTGGTTAAATAAACTATAGACCAGCCATACGACTTTTAAAAACTTGAATGTAAAAGGCATTAAAATACTTTCAAAGACTTAAAATATAGTGTAATGACAAAAACTGCTGCAAAATTAAACTGGTATGATCTCAGTACATCACTGTTTATGTACACACACAGAAAGAAATGGTGGCAGGAAATATTTCCAAATGTAAAGAAGAGTTCACTCTGAATCTTGGGATTATGAATAAATGTTATTTTCTTCTGTACATTTTCTGTCTCTTTGGAATTTTCTATAATAAGCAAACATTACGGTTTTTCTCTTTTTTAAAGATCATTTAAAAATTATTTTTGAGTCATTGTTGACATACTAATCACTGAAACTAATATTATACAACATAGTGATTAGACATTTACATAACTTATGAAGTGATCACCCTGATAAGCCTAGTACCCATCTGACATCATATATAGTTATTAGAATACTATTGACCGGAATCCCTCCCCTCCAATGTCCCTCCGCTTTTACAACCACTAGTTCACTCTCTGTATCCATTAGTGTTTCAATTGTGTTTGCTCTTTTATTTAAAAAATGTTTTAATTAAAATAAATCTTTTTCACGTTTTTAAAATGTTTTTTCTCATCATAAAATTGCATTAGTCTTAAAAGGTTTGAAATTTGTCAATAATTTATGTTTTATGAAAACTACATCTGTGTTTACTATCAGTATACAATCATTCCCAATTTAGAAGTGTATAATACATGATAGTTAAAGGTGTGTGCAGTACACATGTGTCTACATGTGTATGTGACACAGATGTGGATACTCACAAGTGTGCACCCACACTCACTGAATGTCCTAAATAATAAGTACAAAATGAAGAACAATAATGACACAGACTTCATTTAATGGAATAGCATAAAGACTGTGGTTCCCCAAACTATTAGAAGACTATGTGTTCCAATAGTATCAGAAGAGCTTTACTAAAAGAAATGGGGGGAGAAAAACATAATTTGTACCCACCCTCCTTACTATTGAATTTCTGGGGGAGAGACCCAGGAACGTGTAGTTTTAAAGGCATTTATGGTCCCTCTGATGCTCTTCCAGGGGCATGTGCACTTCTACCAAACAATCTTTATCTATACCAACCTCGAGTTTTACTTATCTGAAGAGAGAGAAATCAGGGGAGATGATATATGTATACAAGCACATGTATACACATATATGTATATGAAATATATAAATATATTATCCTGTAGATAATATACACTATTTATTTTTATATTACTAGTGGGAAAGTTGAGTTTTTACAGCCTTTCCTAACTGTGCACAATACTAACGAAAACCCAGGTGTATTCCTTCCAAGTTTTATACACACTACTCTGTTTTCAAAATTGTTAATGGCCATTGAAAGAATATCTCATTGATGCAGAAACTTCCTACAGCCAATGTCCTTCTCCAGCGAAGGGATAAGCAAAGAACACTGAATCTCCTCTGCTAAGCCATTTTTGGGGATAGTGTTCAAAAGACTGTTTTGAACAAGAACCCTTTTGAGACTTCAGCAGGAAGCCAAATCATTTCAAAGAAATGGAGAAAATTTCAGTAGTGAAGATTTTCCGTCTTATTCTAGGTATAAACCAAATGTTCCAGAAAAGGCAGTTACTATGAGGGAAACAGGAACTTCAAATGCTTGCGCGGACCCCACAGTCACGAACTACGACGATGGTGCCCACTACTTACGGTCAAGAGGAGGCCTCACGTTATAGAAGTTGATGTTCTTGGCCGATGCTCGGTTTTCTGAGAAGATAAAGATCTGGACAACTGCTACAGCCAGGGCGTGACCGAGGGGCAGCATTCTGACCCTGGGACGGGAAAGTGCGAATTCCTGTATCTATCACGAAGAGAGACACTGGTTGAGTTATTCGCATTTTACATGTCAGTAGGAATATGTTTTGCTTCTCTTTGGAAAGCTTGATTATTCAAATATATTTGACCATCTACCTTTCTGTATCGAAAACTGCATTCTTTATGATCAGATGAGAGTTATTACTGCCTTCTACTGGTCAGGCCTCTGCACTAGCCACTGAGTTTTAGCACAACACCCAGTGGCCTTTCGGGCTCCAGGAGCACAAGCGGCCAGTACGGGCCTGGCTGGGCCCCAGGCCATCACTGGCCCCAGACTACCCCACTTCCTGCTGAATCACCTCATCTCTTAACAACCATGGTTCAGAGGCTTGTTCAGCTGAAGTTACTGAACCTCCTAGCTGTCAGTTCCATTCCTTGAGTACACACTGATGTTCGATAAATTTTGCAACTCTTTCAAAACCTGGAGGAAACAATAAAAGTTGGAGCAGCAGCCCTGGCTGGTGTAGCTCAGTGGATTGAGCATGGGCCTGTGAACCAAAGGATCACGGTTCGATTCCCAGCCAGGGCACATGCCTGGGTTGCAGGCCAGTTCCCGGCAAGGGACGCACAAGAGGCAACCATACATTCATATTTCTCTCCCTCTCTCTCTCTCCTTCCCTTCCCCTCTAAAGATAAATAAATAAAAATGTTTTAAAAAATTCTTTAATTGGAGCAGCAATAGGAAGGACAGTGGATAAAGGACAATGAGTTTGAGAAATAAAGACCTGCTGAAAGCCCTGAGTAAAGTATATTATTTCTTAAGTTGTGCAGGTTGTCCCCTGTAGAAGCACACCTGACAGTAGGGTGATCTCCAAGCCTGAGGCTCAGGAACCTAGAATAGCACCACTGACAGGCTCTCTTTGACAAGGGGGAGTGGGAGCAACAGGAAACACATGTAACTTGGAGTCCAAAGACTTTGGTTCAAGTGCTGGCTCTGCTATTTATTAGCCACCTGACCTCAGGCAAGCTCTTTAAATCTATTAGCTTCAATTTCCTCATCTGTAAAGTGGCTTAATAACATTGCCCTGCCCTGCCCTGCCCGGCCCTGCCCTACCCTGCCCTGCCCACATGCTTGGGGGATCATAAACATCAAACACAGGCTCGGGTAGGATCACAGAGGATCCTGCATGTAAGAGCACTTATAACCCAGTTCTGTGAAAATGCTGGAATCTTGGAGCTCAGTAATACTAGCTGAAAGCACCCTGGTTGGTATGGCTCAGTGGATTAAGTGCTGGCCTGTGAATGAAAGGGTTGCTGGTTTGATTCCCAGTCTAGGGTATATGCCTGGGTTGCAGGCCAGGTCCCCAGTAGGGGGGTGGGGACGCAACCACACACAGATGTTTCTCTCCCTCTCTTCCTCTCTTCCCCTCTCTAAAAATAAATAAATAAAATCTTTTTAAAAAAGAATATTGGCTGAATGCATTTTCTTCCTGATGAATCAGCTGGTTTCAGTGGGTTCAGGGAGTTTTTCAAAGAAAATCCATGATCTCCATGTATACGAGCATAACCCTTCACATGGGTATTTTGTTTGAGAACAGCATAATAATGCATGGGTTCTAGAGTTTTCTTCCCCCTCTTCAGTTGTGAGTATATCAGTTTTGCATGTGTGGCTAAAAATGCATACTCATGGACATGGAAGCGATTATTCGACAAAATGTAGCCACATCGTCATCTCATTCATTGCAAGTCACTAAGGAAGTACTCAGGGAAAAAGCCTGGTGAGTGTCACAAAACGGCAGTGCTAAACTTCAGACTTTCAGCTCAGTATAGAGTCAGACCTAGTGATGGATAAATATATACATAATTCTACCCTGGTTCATTTTAGAAACTAAAATCAACCTTTCACAGTTATCAGATTTCTAAATCTTATTGTTATGCTCTTTCTGAACACATAGACATTTAGAAAACTGTTTATATCTTACAGACAAGCAGTTATCCTGATACAACTTCTGCTTCTCCTATTCATTTCCCTGAGTTGTCCTGTTCTGTGTTCCTTATGAATCTGCAGCCAAGCAATGCATACCCCTTCTTTATCGAGCACTTTCTTTTAGGTAGTAAAGAATGCCAGCTCAGAGACCTGCTTCCAAGCCTACTCTCTATGTGGCCTCATGAAAATTCCTTAATCTCCTGACACCACAATTTCTGCATCTATAGAACAGATGTAATAATAATACCTACCTCATAGGGTTGTAGGACTTAAATTAGTTAATGCATGTAAAGGACTTGAACTAATTAGCTATTAGATCATAAATCAGAGCACCTGGTTTTCCTCATGTAATCTCAGTGTGAGACAAAAGCCCATGCATCCAGCACGCCACTACTGACACCTCAGAGATAACAGACATGTGTATGACTGGGTGCCCAATAACTCTTTGCTCTCATAGAGCTTGCATTTTATGGAGGGAAGATAGGAAATACACGGAAATATATATAATTTCAGACAGTCACACATTCTACAAAGGAAATACAATAAGGAGATCTGTTAGCTACTAGAAGGAGCTATTTTACATGTAGAGTGAGCTCAGTATGTTTCTGCTAGGTGACATTTGAACAGGTAAACTAAATGATGAGAAGAAACTCTCCAAGCAAAGAATCAAGGGAAAAGACACCAAGGTCCTAAGGCAGGAAAACGTGTGCCTTTTTAAGGGGATTCAGAAAGCAGCCAGTGTGACTGGAGTGGACACAGGGACAACAGGAGCAGACAAAGTCCAAGATTGCCGGGCCAGGCCACACAGGATCTTACGGGCCACAGCAAGGATTTGCAACCTACCAAAGTAAGAAATTGTTTGACTTTAGATTATCTAGTTTTGAAAAATACTAAGAGCACTTTGTCTCTGTAGAGTAATTGGTACCAAACACCTACCCTATTTCTAGTTCCTGGAATACAGGAAAGCAAATGATAGTGACTACAGAGGAATACAGATTCAGACAAACCACAAAAGTTCTCTGAATGAAAAAGTGAATGGATGATAGACAACTTAAAAACAACGGATGAACAACAAAGCCAAGGCTTGGAGTCGTTTTTTGGTTTCTCCGTTCCTCAGAACTGGAGGGAATGGACATTGTAACATGCACAGCTGAGCAGAGTTTGGAAGCCACACGTGCACAGGTCCTTGCACACAGCCTGGACCAGAGCAGCCCCTCAGAGAACTCCCACATAGTCTGTTCCAGCCTACTACACTTGGAAACGCATGAACTAGACAGCCTGGACGGATCTTCATTTCCATTTTTAACTAAAGAAGCACAGCCTTATTCTATCAACATTCTCTAAAACTGCAAAGGTTTTACCTGTCAAATAAGGGAAGAACTAAATAAAAATGCCTCATTTTTCAGAGCACGCTTTACAGCCTGTTGCCATCTCCTGCTTCCCCCGGAGCACCTCTATCTCTCTCTAACCCTTTTTCAGTGTGTAAGTTTGGATTAACAGGACTGTTTTATTTTCACAACCAGAAGACATTAGGATCATGAAAAAGCAAATGATTGACTATAGTATTTGAACACTGTTTTACATTTAGAATCAGTTCACAAAGACCAAATTAAAACCTATCTGCTGAGACTGCTGAGTAGGCTCTCACTGCAGTCTTTGTTGCAGAACAAGGTTACAACAGTGCTTGTATTTTGCTCCAGAAGGAAAAAAAATCTTTAACACAAATTAAACTAAAGCATTCTGGCCTTTGTCCTGGACCATCAGAGAAGGCAGAGATCTTCATATAGGAGAGGGGTGACCTATGAGCTCCTTAGGGTTATTTGCAAAATTTTGCATCTATACATATTTTCATTCCAGGTTAAGTATCTCAAAGGAATCTGAAACCCACATAATGCTTAAGAACAGTTGCTTGCTGTTTCAGAATACTGCCATTGTGATTCAGCTTCCCATGACTCAGAAGTTTTCATATTTTGACACTAGGAAAGTTCTACAAGACATATACATGAGGTACCTGGTCCACACTCCTCAAATGCAAGTCATTCCTCCCCAGACAAAACTCATTCCTGTTGTCCACCTTTCCCGGGTAGTAGGCCTGGTCTTCCATTTATTTTATGAGTCTTCTCTTTGGAAAGTATATTCATTCTTGTTCTGGACTGTAGTGTGCCTTTTGGCCAACAGAGAGAAGGGATTTCTACAAGGCACATTGGTAGGTGTACACTAGGGGAGGCAACTCTCAGGCATTCCAGGGAAGGGTGTGTAGCCAGATTTGTAAATTTGGGAAGCCCTGACTGAGACTTTGACCTACTACTGCCTGGAGTGAAGGGCCTACATGGCATTTGGCCAAGAAACACAACTACCTCCCAGGTCAGAGCCGTGGTAATCTCCTCATCCTCTACGTGGCATCTTACACTCCCATGGAAAATGTGGAAAGTTGACAGGGCCTCGGGAGATGGTGCATCCTTGACATCATAAATTCTTTGGGGGCAGGAAAATGATCTACATCATCTTTTCTTTTCTTTTTTTTTTTTTTTTTTGCTTAATGAGTTTGACTTTATTAATCACAATTATCATTATACATACACAGAAATTGATACTCAATAAATACTTTTTGGGAAGAACCAACATCATTAGCTACAACTATAAGGAGTACCTTTCTTACCAAGTATTGGGTAGAAAGGTATGGGCGGTAAGGAGCTGGCAAGGTGTCCAAGATGACAAAGAAATTATAGACTCAGGGGAGTTGAAAGAGACCAAACACAGGTAGTAAATAGCAGCGTATCTCACACATTGCTAAAAATGAGTCAGCAGGCACAAGGCCAACTTCAACAGCCAATAAAACAAATGAAACAGGTAATTTAAAGGAAACAGCTCTACTAAGTCCAAAATGCCCATCAACACTCGCATTCACACCTTCCTCCAAGCATCGCTTGTCCTGTAGGCAGACACTTTGATGACAAACTTTAATAGGCCTGGCTTTCCTTGTAAAGGGAATAGACGGCAAAAAGGAAATTTAAAATTAGTGCTGAAGTTTCACTCAGAAAGAGTGGAATAGATGGAAACACTCCTCTCAAAAGGAGAAATGTACCAGAAAACTTTACCATCCACCACAAGGATGGGTCTACAGGTTTCTGGCTGTTAGGAGAGGTTGGCCAATGGAGATACTCTGGTCCCCATCGAGTTCAGGAAGTGTGTTGACGAGACTTCTGTTAAGACTGTCCTAGCTCCATTACTTGCACTGAGCTGCTCAGTTTCTAACCTTGCCTGGGCAGTGAGAGCCCAGCTCCTAAGGCTTCAGCTTCAACTTTCTCTGATAGGTTCTCTCTCTATTTCTGGTACATGAAGAATACTTTCACCCCCTACATGAAAATATGAATTTCTTTAATTTTAAAAATATTTAATCTAGCATTTCTATGTACCTAAAGAAAAATACAAGAAAAAAATGGCTTATGCTCAATTCATCGTTTTCATCTGAAAATAAAAAAGCTCCAGAGGAGCATGTATTTGCATAACAAACATCAATAGGGAGAATAGAATTGTGGTGCAACCCCTCCTTAGAGCTTATTCAGATCTTACAAGCAGTATGATTATAGGCCATGCATTTATATCAGGTACCAGGCTAAGCACTCTGCACACAACAGTGCGTAACAGAAACTCGGTCCCTATGCTTTCATCCATTATGGAGGCCACAAAGTCAATGTGAGCCACTGGTGAGATGTGACTGCCAAGAGTTAATACAATCATCGTTGAGGGGAGGAAAAACAATAGGTCCAGAATAAAATTCTGGTTCTACATTTACTAATCAGGTGATAACAATGTTAAGAAGTATTGTCCCCATTTGGCAGTAAGAAAAGAGAGACGTAGAGCCATGTAGATAAATTTTCTAAGCTGCTGCGTGGATTGGGTGCAACCACACATGTAAAGTACATTCTACTTAGGTGGCATTCAAGAAATGTTAAGTGCCTGCCTCCCCTATCCTTCTCTCCCTCCCTGCTTCTTCAGACATCCTTAGCAGGAGATTAAGATCAGATCAAGGTGTATAACTGTCCAACTCCACTCCTTACTAGCTAAACAAAATCTGAGGAACAGTGTTGATTTCTATGCACTCATGTCTTAAGAGGATTCAGATATTTTCTCTATTGCAACCAAATGGGAAGTGGGAATGGGCGACTACCAAGGTTCCTTTCACTTGTAAATTCTATGACTTTTATGAAAGGATAATAATTAAGTTTTCCAGTTATGCCATGAAAAGTCCTAAATGTAATAGAGTATTCCCATAATATTTCAGATTCTTGCTGTATTGTTTTAAAAAATTTTACCAATCATAGGATCAAAACCTCACAGAAATAATATCTAATTTCTAAATACCCAGCTGTCCATTTTGCAGTTCTAAAGATAGATATTTTTCCTACGTACAATGTGATAAAAGATAATGTCTAAAACAGTGCTAATATTAAAATAATTCCATTACACAAATTGATTTTAATCTAATCATAAATTAATACAGGGACCAAAAGTGTATAATACGTGTGGAGAATAGTCTAATCAATTTTAAAGACATATTTTTAAATGTGATTCAAATTTTTAAGCATATTTTATTGATTATGCTATTACAGTTTTCCCAATGTTTTTCTCCCCTTCTTCCCCCCTCTCCCCTGCACTCTCCAGCCCGCCAGCATTATCCCCCCTTAGTTCACATCCATGGGTTGTACATATAAGTTCTTTGGCTTCTCTGCTTCCTACACTATTCTTAACCTCTCCCCACCTATTTCATGACAACGAATTACACTTCTTATTCCCTGTTCCTTCCCCCTCCTCACTGATAACCCTCCATGTGATCTTCATTTCTCTGGTTCTGTTCCTGTTCTAGTTGTTTGCTTAGTTTTTATTTTTTTCAGGTTCAGTTCTTGATAGTTATGAGTTTGTTGTCATTTTACTGTTCATAGTTTTTGATCTTCTATTTATTAGATGAGTCCCTTTAACATTTCATATATTAAGGGCTGGGTGATGATGAACTCCTTTAACTTGACCTTACCTGGGAAGCACTTCATCTACCCTTCCATCCTGAATGATAGCTTTGCTGGATAATCATGGATGTAGGCCCTTGCCTTTCATGGCTTCAAATTCTTTCCAGTCCCTTCTTACCTGCAAGATTTCTTTTGAGAAATCAGCCAATAGTCTTATCGTACTCCTTTGTAGATAATTCTCCTTTCCTCTTGCTGCTTTTAGGATTCTGTTCTTATCTTTAATATTGGGTAACTTAATTATGATGTGCCTTGGTGTGTTCCTCCTTGTGTTCAATTCAAATTTAAGAAATAGTCAAAAGACACTTCCAAAGTAATACCTTCCCAGCTGTATTTTTGTCAAAGATACGATTGTACATCTTTTTTGAAAAGGCTTTCATAACACCAGAGGACTTAACATGGTAAGAACTCCATATTAACAGGAATAGAAACCTTAGATGTTTAGGAATTGGAAACTGCACTCCTTAAAAAAACAACAGCAACCAAAAAAACAAAAATGGACTCCTCTTTAAAAGAATCAAGATTGGCTTGTGAGGTTTTACTGAACTACTGGGACAAATGGTAAGAATCTAATAAAATATATTAATGGGTGAAATTTGAGAGCACCCTTCAGATAGCTGGAATAATTTTTACCCAGTCTGCTGCAAACATGATTTTTAGGCTTATGCCAAGTCACTTATACATTATGGCTCTCAAAATGTGGGTTAGAAACCACACTGGATGAGAGTAAGGTTTCCAGCCCCTTCTGTGAATGGTGCTCCTCTGCTGCGTGCGACCCTCCGCTCTGTGCGTCCTAGCATCCAAGGGAGGCACACATGGGACACACATTCTCACTATTTAATGGGGAGCCTCTTCTGTCACTTAATTCTCACACTAATGGGCCCTGTAAGCTGTCACCCAGAGAGCACCAAACAGCACATGGACAACATCTGGAATCCCTTTGAAGAGCTCCAGATGCCTCCTTCATTTGGTCACTTCTTTAAAAAAGCCAACAACATAATTGTAAAAAGTAATTTAATGGAGATATTTCCACTGTCAGGCAGGCAAATGAGAGAGGTTATTTTCTTCTCCACAGGAGAGGCGGGTTTTTAAATTTGAGAGGAAGGTGTAATGACTGGACAGCAGTTCTGCAGGAGAGCGGCAGGCACACAGGTGTTTGGCGCTGCACGGATATAAACCAAGTGGCAACAGAGGCTGGGCATGGAAAAAAGAGTTTTTATGCCCTACATCCTTGCCTGCTTTACCGAACTCATTTCTTTTAATTATCAATCAAAAGTCTCACAATAGAAATCTAGGCTGGAATGTCCGACAGCTGGCTAAGAACCCATTATTTCGAATATTTGTTGAGCAGAGGAGTGCATCACCCCAGTGCGTATTCTCTAGTGCATGGCACACAGAATGCAAATGAGAAAGTTTAGCTTTCAGGGTCACTAGGTGCATAGGCAATAGCTAGCACTTTCCACTTCATTTCATCTCACCAAACATAGAAAAAGGAGCCTAAAAACAAAGTGGGTATACAGATGTGTTTCACTCTGCATATATTTCTTTAAACATTTTATTTGTTTATGTTTAAAGAGGGGGAGGGGGAGAAAGAGAGATAGAGAAATGTCCATAGATCAGTTGCCTCTCCCATACCCTCAACCCGAGACCTGGCCTGCAACCCAGGCATGTGCCCTGAGAATTGAACCAGCAACCTTTGGTTCACAGGCCAGCACTCAATCCACTGAGCCATACCAGCCAGGGCTCTCTGTATATATTCTAGCATGACAGAATGTCTGTGCCAATGCAGAAATCTTGAGTGATATGTTCATTTGGATATGTGTGTGTGTATTTCTATGGAGATGTATATACATATATATGTGTGTGTATCTGCGTATAAATACACATATATTTTATTGAATGAATTGCTTAAGCACTATGTGCCAGGTCTTAAATTCTCCCTAGAAGTCTGGTTAAGAGTCTGTATTATCACTCATGTCAGCTGCTGTTAGCACCTGCATGGGTTCCTTGAACTGGGAGAGCTTAAAGATGCAGAATTGTCACTATGCATTTATCCTGTCATCTTTCTCCTGTCCTAGGGTTTTATATCACTGACCACTGTTATAGAACCTCTGCTGGCTCAACTTTATTCTTGATTCTAAATCTAAAAATGTATTACACAATGAAGAACAAGTTCATGGACATCATTCTGAAAGAGGAGGGCACTTAAAAAAATCAACCATAAACTGCATGCTATGGCAAAGGAGCAGCATGCTGACTTTGGCATAGTCACAAAATCCAGAACAGATTATTCAAAGAACTCTCTGGAATCTGACAAGCTTATTAAAGCCATCCTAACAAAAAAAATTCTGCATTCTGCAATAACAAAGTTATAGCATGTCACTTGCTGTATAAATTGTCACTATTACCACTTGGAGCACAAGGAAATGTACATACACGGAGAGATATATGTGCACAATTTCATATTCCTAGATGAAACTGAAAAATTATGTGTTTTAATTGCAGCATGAAAAACGACATTTAAGCAATGGCTCACAGTCCCACAAAGTTAAAGTCCAGTGTGAATGGTGCCTGGAACAACAGGGGAAGAGCAGCTGTGCGGCCGCCCATGCCTCGGTGAGAATTACAACACTGTCACTTACTAGATCTACTGCCTCTAGCCAATCCCTCTGTTATTCTGAGACTTGGTTTCCCTAGATTTAAGACTGAAAACATATTCTCAGCTCTCAAATTTTATGATTATCTGAGCATACATAAGAGAAGGATATAAAATTCCTCTGAAGACCAATTTTAGGAAAACTACTCTAGGATATACACGAGAACAATATTCAGGCCCCATTAAAGCATTCTCTTTTATCTGCATTCTGATAAATCTATATCCTTTGTCTATAGTCATAAATATTACACAGATGCTCTTATGAAGTTGGCTTTAAAAAGCAGCGGGCTCTGTGCTCCCACACAAGTCATTACCTTGCCACACTTCCCATTCTCCTTTGAAGGCCCAGTTCTAGTATTTCTCATCCACTAAACCTTTCTGTGTCCACTCCAGCCCATGGGTGAGTCTCTACCCTGAAAAAAACTTAGGGTTTGTTTGGGGACATAAGGCTGCCCTCCCTTGCTTAGCACTGGGTTGGCACAGAAAATTCCAGTCCTTGTTTGGAGGTGATCTGAAGGTCTTTTTTTAAATTATTTTTTTAAAGATTTTATTTATTTATTTTTAGAGAGAGGGAAAGGAAAGGAGAAAGAGAGGGAGAGAAACATCAATATGTGGTTGCCTCTCGTGCACCCCCTATTGAGGACTTGGCCTGAAACCCACGCATGTGCCCTGAATGGGAATTGAACTGGCAACCCTTTGGTTCACAGGCCAGCATTCAATCCACTAAGCCACACCAGCCAGGGCTTTTTCTTTTTAATTTTTAAAGAATATTTTTATTGATTTTAGAGAGAAAGAAAGGGAGGGGGAGACAGCAAGTGAGTGAGAGAGAGAGAGAGAGAGACTTCAACTTGCTTTTCCACTTATTTATGCATTCATTGGTTGCTTCTTATAGGTGCCCTGACCTGAGACTGCACCTGCAACATTGGTGTATTAGGATGACATTCTAACCAACTGAGCCACCTGCCAGGGTCACGATGAACGTCTTTAAAGGCCTCCCACACTTGCAGGCATTACCAATAAAAAAATTAGGAAAAAGTTTTTCCATCTTTCCTACCAATGGAATTTCCATTTCCGTTTTGGTAGTTCATTTAGACTCTAGGTTAACTATACGGAGATTGTGAAAACTCAGTTTTCAGCAACTTAAGTTCTACCTAACGATGACCAAAAATTTTCATGTGTTGTTCAACATACACTATGTTGGGCTTTAAATATGCTATAACCACATGATCTTCTCAAACTCTCCTAGTAAGGTGGACAGGAAGTGAACCCTACAAGGCTTCACCTTCACCCCTCAAGATTCATCCTCCATCCCTCTCCTCCCTGCTCTGGGCCCTGGGAATACATTGGCTTCTGGTTTGGTTTGGCCAATAGCAGGAACTGGCAGACAAGAGAGTGGGAAGAGAGTGAGTAGATATTTATCCCTCTGACTCACTCCCTGCCAAATTGCCATCCCTTCCCTCAGCTCCACAAGTACCATCTCCTGTGTTCTGGTGACCATTTTTTCCCCTTAACCTTTAGGCCCATAGCACAAGTGGCAAACACAAGGCCCACAGGCCGAATCCTGCCCTCCACCTTGTTTTATCCAGCCCAGCACCTTGTTTCTACCTGGCGGCAGCACTGAGCTCTTTGCCCCTAGTTAAGGAGTAGTTACATTTACATAGTCCTAAAATTACATCTGGCCCTTTGAAGGCCAGGCTCATGTGGCCCCCAGTGAAAATGAGTTTGACACCCCTAGCCTATAGAATAGAAATGGCTATTTCTTCTGTTGCTAACTTCTGTTGCTAACAGAGGTACATCCTTACTGGTTCCCCTGACTCTAGCCCGCACCATTGTAGACAGCCCTTTACTAATTCTCTCAAATAACACCCATCTGAATATGCCATCTGGTTTCTGCCAGGACCCTGACTGAGCCTTGAGTCCAGTGAAAAAGAGCTACCAGGAAAAGGGCCATTCTGGACCAAAGAGTCACGCTTTGTGGTCACAGCAGGCTATCACCGGTCACAGGAGCAGCCCTTGTGAAGAAGCAGTCAGTACCTCTGCTAGGAAGGTGTAAGAGCAAGTGTCACTTCCAGGTTTATAGGAAACCAGCAATTGGATTTATACGTCAAACCATTAAGGGTAAGAATAGAAAGCTTTAGAAACAAAATGATTATATTAACCAGAAGATCAATCTAGCTAAAGAATATTTTATAAGCAAAGGAAAATATCACACCACAATTCAGCTTTTTCTGCTTCTATCACTGAAGAGCATCATAAACAAGTAGGGGGGCAGAGCAGAGAGAGAGAGAGACAGACAGACAGACAAGCTTCTTAAACTTTGTTCAACTAAGAAGCTGAGAACAAGAGAACAACACTGGTGTGAGCACAGCGCTGCAGCCCGCTGAAGCTTCGGTGCCGTCAAGGCAGCGCCTCTCACTGCATCAGGCTGCCTGTAAACATCTGCACAGAGGTTAAGTGTATTCCATTCTAACAAGTTCACTGAGAATGAACTAATATTATTCATCATTACTACGGAATACCACTAACATGGCACCCCACATGAGCGCAATGCTGCTCTGCCCTCTAACTTCCTTCCTCAAGTCTTGTATTTCATGCAACAACACTAGATTTTTATACAACACTTCTGAAATGCCCTCTGCTTATTCTCTGGTTGGCTCTCATCTTCGCCAGTCCCAAACCTTCCTATTGGGATAATGTTCTTAATAGCCTGGTTTGCCCAGAGAAGCCCTCTACTTCACCTTCTAAGGTTACTCGGACCCATCTTTCTTAATCAATTTTCTTTCCTCCTCCTCCCCTCCCAATTCTCTGCTACCCTCACTCAAGGACACCTGAAAGGGCGGGACGGGGGGCCAGTTCAGCTTGAAATGTACATTGAGATCTCATCCATATTCTGTACCAATTTCCAGATCATAAAATTCCTTATTGGCAGAGAAAGTGTTCTGTGATAAAGCCTAAAATAGTCCCTTTTACCTTGTGCTTAAAGTAAAGCACACCTTGAATGTACTTTTTAAAACTGTGGCAGGCAACAGAAGTCAAAGAGGTTAAAAGAGGGGTTCTTCTCCTTTCTATTACTTTTTGTTAATGGACACAAACTTTCTCTGCACTGAAAGCACCTAAGAGACAGGAGACTGGCTTAGGGATTTGGTGAGCGTGGCTTCTGGAAAGGAACGGACTGAGGCAGCACCCACGACTCTACTTATCATGCAGGGTAAGCCAGGATGCGGAGTGCAATGTTCCTGACACCTGGCTTACATCTCCGATGGCGAAGATGACTTCCGACCACAGAGTCACAATTCTGGGCTGTCACCTCCCACTCCAGCAGCCAGCAGTGCCTGCACGTCAGGACACAGCGCTCCTCGTTAACCCCGATCCCATTCGCACAGCACAGACACTCGGTAAGGAATCACTGAATAAATGCTTACATAGGGTTGACTTCACCCATCCATTCAGTGTGCAAAGTCCATGCCCCTGACCCTGAGGTGGAACAATTTCTATTTGCCTTTTGGTGCCTGGAATTGGGCAGCAGGTGGTTACCACACTCATGGCTGTGCAGCCTCAAATTATCATGCTCACCACACCACATGACTCATCTTCAAAGAACTTTCCCATCTGAAACTAATTAATCTTCTCCACATCCCTGTGAGGTAAGTGTGGGGTGCTCACTGCAGGTTGTAAGGAGGAAATTGGGGGTGAGGAGGTTATAAGCTGTGCCAAACGTTATTACGGGTGTCTGCCAGGCAATGAGGTCATAATGCAGTCATCTGGGTACAGCCTCGCCACCCACTCAGGAACGCAGGCCTTTCCCCCGCGCTCTGACCACCTTATCATTCTCTGGGCTTTTGTGAAGGTGTCGACAGAGTCCAGCAGATATGTGTGTTTCAAGGGGAAAAACATATTATGATTTGCCCCTGCTAAATACTTCAGATGTCTTTCCCACAATAATTCACCTAAGAAGTCACCTCTCCCAGATTTTTTTCCAGTAAAGATACCTTGTTACATAGATTTAGTACTATCTTCTGGAAAGGGCTGAGAATAATGCATATTCATCCATCTTCCTGGGAAACACACAGCAAGGTTCACTCTCACATCTTCACAGACACAAGCCAGCGTACAAGCAGCCTCGAAGTTCATGGTTACTGCCTGTCCAGGCCTGTGAACTGCCCAGAGCAGAATGACGCACAACCTCCTTGACACACTTCACACCTCCCACCTCCTGTCTCTGTGGATTCCCATGGCAGCCACACAGCAAATATTACAACCTTCTCTACCCCTGGCCTCTCTGACTTTGCCAAGCAGAACTAGGGCTGGCTAGTTCCTAAGGAAAAGCAAACTTCACCCAGCACAACCATGTCCTTTTTCCTTTGCTCGTTCTCCTTCCTCCCTCTACCTCCTAGATTCAGACCTTCCCCAGGTTTCAGCATTTGGCGTATCACTATTTACTTTTCTGAAGTGGTGCTATTACTGCTACTTTTCTTTAGGAACCATGCTCACTTTCACACTTTTGATCCCGTTCCTTGTTGATTCTAAATCACCAGGTCTATCTCTGACCTAAGGAGGCCAGATTATAAACTCTAATTTTCTGCCATTTTCATATAGCATGAGTTGGAGTAGATGACTTACTCTCCCTTTTGGGGAACACCTAGTCCTGATAGACATTAAAGCACTCCCTAATTCTCCAATAATTAAAACAGCATAATATTAGCATATGAATAGACAGACAAATGGAACAGAATAAAAAGTACAGAAATACTCAAATACACGTGGCAACTTATTATATGATAAAGGTGGCTTCCCAAACCAGTAAGATAAGAATACATTTACAAAGTTAAGTTGGGACAACTGGGTGGCCAGGAAAAAAATAAGGTTGGATACATACCTCACACTGTACTCACAGAAAACAAAGCCATACAAGCCCCAGAAGAAAAAATATGAACACAGAATGGCATTAGATAACCTTAAGGAATTCTTGGTGTAATAATGACATAGAGGTTATGTTCTAAACAGCCCCTACATGTCATTGCTACATATTGATGAACTTATAAAGAAAGTACTATGATGTCTAGATTTGCTTTAGATATTCTCAAAATGGATAGAAGAGAGGTAGAACAAGACTGAGAACACATTGCTGGTCATCAAAGCTGAATGATGGGCAGCTGGGGTTTATTATACTGTTTTCTCTAATTTGTGTATGTTTAAAATTTTTCATAAGAAAAAGTTTATGAAAAAGTACCAAAAGAAAATTTAAATGACTTCCTTGGAGTATGGAAAGGCCTTTCTAATTATGATTTAAAACACAGAAAGTTTTCAATTAAAGTTTGATAAATTCAATTACATTAAAGAACAATAACTTCTGTATGACAAAAAAAAAAAAAAACCATAAGCAAAGTTGAAAA
This sequence comes from Anoura caudifer, assembly GCA_004027475.1. Lineage (NCBI taxonomy): Eukaryota > Metazoa > Chordata > Mammalia > Chiroptera > Phyllostomidae > Anoura > Anoura caudifer. The sequence continues at coordinate 172,226 of PVKU01000622.1, forward strand.
CAAATAACAACCTGGGAAAACATTTTCAACTTATAGCACAGACAAAAAAATGGATGATTTCACTAATATGGAAAGAGTTGATAAGAATTCAATAAGGAGATTATTAGCAACCCAACAGAAAAACTAGCAAAGAACATTAATAGACATTTAATAAAATAAATAAATAAAATGGCCTTTAAATATCATGAGAAAAGTTGAGCATCTTTCCAAATAGGAGAAATGTAAGTTAAAAATACACTTTATAACCTCCAGATTTTGACTAGTCAGACAGGTAAAAATGTTTTCTGACACTCTCTTTTGAGGAGACCATGTGAAATTAGTCATTTTCATTTACTGCTGGTATGACTGTGACCTCTAAAGACCAATTTGGTAACATTATTAAAATTTCAAATGCATTTACCCATGACCCAATGCTCCCTTCGGGGGATGTTTCCAGAGAGCCTGCACACCTGCACAGCGACATGCTGCCATGACAGCCAATGGTCAGAAACAACCCACGTGTCCATTAGAGCATATGATGTCTGTGCACATGCATGTGCACCTATATACATTATATGTATATAATGTGCTCACAATGGAATATGATATAGCCATTAAAAATGGGGATGTTCCCTGTGTGCTGCTATGGAAATGTACTGTGATATGGATATTGTATATGAAAGGAGACAGATTTAGAAATATGTAGACCATGTCAACTTTGTGTTATGGAGGAATGAAATACCAAAAAAAAAACCCAGTATGTACTTATGCACTACTTATACATGCATGAATACACAATGCACAGGAAACAAGTGAGAATGGTGCCCTGCGTGTGGAGAGACAAGTGTTAAGGCACATGGAGTAAGGGTGCAGCGGGGGAAGGAGGCTTCTCAGAGTATACCTCATTTCATTGTTTCGATTTTTGATCCATACGAGCATAACTTTTTTAAAAAATTAAATTAAAACAAAGCATTCAATTGGCTCTATGGTTTATCTATGGTTAACTCTAGTAGGTTAAAACTCAATAGTTAAAGCTCAATACTCTATAGTTAAAGCTCGATAATTCCTTCTAATGGACTAGGACTTAGAAAATCAAAGAGCAGATGATGAAAAATGGCATCGGTATTTGCCTTTGAAATGTATCATTTGGTGGTAAGTATGGGGGTAGCAGACAATTCACCACCCTAATTATATTTTGCAAACTCCATTGTTAAAGTTCCCTGAGATCTTGATAAGAACCCAGTTGCAGTTGTCTACAAACAGAGCAGATTAAGAATGTAGGTGAGGAACATAAATAGCTGGAAAGCACTGCCTCCCGCAGAACAGAAGTGTTGTATCCATTCAAGTATATTGTAACTGTTGACTATTAGCAACGCATCTCTCTTGTGCTCTAGACCAGGGGTGTCCAACCTTTCAGCATCTCTGGGCCACACCGGAAGAAGAGTTTTCTAGGGCCACCCATTAAATACATTGTGACACGTAATCACAAAAAAATCTTATAATGCTTTAAGTAAATTTACAATTTTGTGTTAGGCAGCATTCATAGCCATCCTGAGCCACATGCAGCCCACAGGCCTCAGGATGGACGCCCCTGCTAGACCATTCGGTGCTAAGTTTTTCATCCCCAATGTCCATTTCTAACTCGTCTCCACTCCAGACCCCAGATTTTGTGTTTAAAAGGATTTATCTAAACTGTATTACCCATTTTTAAGATTTAAAATGCATAATTGCCATGAAAAGTGTTTGACCCACATGAAATAACTAAATCATTATATTAATATGACATATTCAACTTTGACAAGTGCAAAACATTTTTTATGCATTCATTAGCCACACTGTTTTATTGGTCCTAAATAAATAATTTTTTGTTAGGCTCTTTGAAATATGAAAAATAGCTCAACATCTCCTGTGACTCCATTGGAGGTTCTGCCATCCCAAATTTCAGGCATTCAAGCCAATAAGAGGCAGCAGCCTCGAAAGCTCTCCCTAAACCCCTCTCACGGAGGCTTCACCTGTAAAAAGGGGCAGTAACCCACTCCCACAGGAAAGGATGCAGTGGTTCCTTGTGCACATATAGCAAGAGGGAGTTCCTGCTAGTTAGCTGAGTGAACGAGCTAAACACTTTTCCATACTAGGCTATTTCGCAGCATTTCAGTTTCCTTACACACAGAATCAAGCATTTAAAGTTGGGGCCAACATTGAGCAAATTACTGAACCTCCCTGTGGCTCAGTTTCCTCATTCTAAAAAGAGAATAATTTCAAAAATGACCTCAAGTGAGTGAGTCAATATGTCTCAAGTACGTAGAATAATGTCAGAAAAACAGTACAAACTCAGGAAATATTGGCTACCTGCATGTAACATCTCAGAGGTAGGTTTCAAACCCTCCCTTTGGGGCCTGCCTTCCAGGGCTACCTCCTGAAAAGTTACAGAATATCCTGTCACCATTTTCCTTAGACTCATTAGCTGTGGTAGCAATGGAAATTATTTACTTTCATAACTTTGACTTTACTTGTGCTGAATGATTTACATAATCCTGTAGCTAGGAGATCCCAGACCTGCATTCCTTTCATTTGCCAAGGAAATGCTCATCTTCCTCCAAAGGCGGTATTTTGTTCATCACATCGTGTTTGAGAAATGGCTTCAGGCTAGGGTTAGGCAGAGAACATCAATCCCTTTCCCCACCCTCTGTGCCAGGACCTGGAACTCTGGGAAGCGGAGGAAGACACTACACACCAGAGGGCAGAACCAACCAGCCCACAGTTTGACAAGAGGATTTAGAAAAGAACCCATGGGCGGGGCCCATTGGCAAATACTAGAAAGTGATGCAGTTCGAATTCAGCACCTGGAACCTCTGAGCCCCTACTTTCTGTCACAAGGGGAATAGTAAATTGTCATAATCTGGAAGTGACAGAAAACCGTGTTTATAATCACCACTTTAAATGTGTGCGTGTCTGTCTCCTACAGCAGGGCTCCCCAACCCCTGGACCACAGACAAGTATGTTCCATGGCCTGTTAGCAACCTGGATGCACAGCAGGAGGGATGCACAGCAGGAGGTGAGCAGCAGGTGAGAGAGCGAATGGTCCCTGGTGCCAAAAAGGCCAGGACTGCTGTCCTACAGTGTCTCCTCTTAACACTATGCAAACATAGTGTTAACAGGACACTGCACCCAGGAAGAGGCTGCACAGAACATTACAAAATGCTCCCCAAATCATTTGATCTTCAGGAAGCAAATGGAATCACACCCAGTGTGCCTGACGGGAAATAAGAGGACAAACATTTTCCTGGATACTAATTTGAAAAATACGCCTTTGCCACACTCAAAATGTCTACTCAGTATTTCTTTCCCTATACTTTACCTCACCGAAAGTGAACATTTGTAATATTTTCATAAAAATTACCCAACTTATACATTCTAAATGGACTGAACATACATTCATTGATTCAGTTATTCAATCAATATTTATAAATGTTGGCATCTTTTTGTTCACGGCCGTAGCTCCAGTCCCTAAAACAAAGTTCCTCCTTGCTCTTGGAGATACAACTTTCCAGTGGTTTGTTAACGATTTTCTCTACATGCCCTCATGCCGGATAACCTCTTTTTTAAGCTAACATTTCTTGAGAGCTTATGGGTATTGGGTACTTAAAAGTAATAATTCATTTAATTCTCACCACACACCTGTGAGGTGGGCACTATTATTATCCCCACTATACAGATGAGGAGTTCAGGTTTAGGGAGGGTAAGCACCTTACCCTAGACCACAAAGCTAGTAGTCTTTGCATGAATTCTATGCAAAATCATGCACAGAATTTAAATTCAGGTCCAGTTCCAAACTCCTCCATCTTCCTCCCTACGCTATACTGCTTTCAAAATTCCTTAAATATAGTTGGCAATGATGACTACATTTTGTTTGTAATAGTCTCTTCTGCATTTTTTGTTTGCTGTGACCCTCATTTTCTTCTGTTTGATGCCTTTCTAGCATCTAGAAAATGATCATTTAAAAACAATTGTATCGAGTCATGGGACCATGGCAGAGCAGGCTAAGAAATGACGCCATTTGGACATAAATATTTAAATATAAGCACTCCACTCCACTTAGTGCATTATTCAAAATCTGGGCTTACACAAAAAGGTTTCCGGAACTTACCAGCTGCTTCCTTTTGTGATCTCAATGATTCTCACCCAAACAAGACTCAAAGGACCCATCTTCCAAATCAGCCTCCTTATATTTACACCTGGTCACTGATGTCATTGGCCTCTTCTGCCAACTCCAAACTGACTAGAGAAGAGAATCAATGTGAATTCTCTCTAATTGTTTCCCTTCCTTTCCCCGAATTTGCTTTTCGTCCTCCCTCAAAACCCCTGAAGCCAAAACCATAGTTCATTGAAGTGAGTGTGATTAAGCAAATTATGAACCGGCTCAGGGAGTCACTCTAATTGCTCTAATCAGGGATATTTTCTCGGCTCTGCCTGTGGGCGGCCTGGCCGGCCAGAACACTCGCTCCTTGTCCCTGGGCGGGGTGTCAGGAGATGGCAATCACTGCTGCTCTGCTTCCAGGTTAATGTGAGGTTGTTCAAGTCTGGAGCTCCAAACCCTACTGAGTCTTCTCAATTTCTTTCATCGGCCCACTGAACACACCTTGTCTTTCATCCCTGAGTGCTCCAGAAGCCCATGCCCCCGTTCAAAACAGGACATCAGATTCTTCAACAGGAAGAAGAATGTCTATGAGAGGGAGGGAGGGGTCTGTCTACCTCTCTGGTGATACGCAAGCTCCCCGAAGGCAGGCTTAGTCTTCCATCTCTGGAATGGGCTTGGCACAGAGAGGGGGACCAAATGTTTGCTGAATGCATACTGTGGAATGAAGGAAGGAGGTGTGAAAGTAAAGCTGCATTTTCTTTTAAGGAGCACTTTATGAAGCAATGAGTTTATTTAATAAGAAGAAAGAAAATACTTGCATAGGGAATGTGCATATCACATACTATACCTGGGAAGGCTGAAAAGACAGGCTAGTACTTAGCACATATTTTACCATTAACTCAAGAGTTAAAGGTTGCAAGTCTGTATGAGAAAGAGAAAAAAAAAAGATAGAGGTTGAAGTACAATAGAAATGCATCAAACTGGCATTGAATCAGGAGCTTCTACCAGGAAAACAGCAGAAACAGCAGCAATAATTGATGTTCTAACAAGTTTAATTTGGTTATAAAATCCTTCAAGGAAAATTCCAGAACCTCAGGAATTTAATACCTTAATGAGTCCTCCTAGGTGTTTGTATATTGAAATATGGCCACCCTTGCTTAGGCTCTGGTTAACTTTCCACACCTTTTGGCAATGGTAGCTCATGAAGCGGGTCTGAGACAGCTGTCACAGAAGCTGCTTTGGGTCTGGGTTTGTTGGGGCTGGCAGCACAGAGGCAAGGAGACCTGGCCACATGCCACAGCTGTGGCGGCACCCACACTGCAGGCCATGTACTTGGCTTCCTTCGGGTCATTATGCTGAGCATTGATCAGAAGTGTCATGTTTTGGCATCATCGATCCAACTTTATCTCTGGGGTTTTTCTTAGCTGAGAAAGTATTAATCAAATAAACTTTTTAAGTGGAAAATGCACATATTGTTTATTCACGGCTAACACTTGCCCCAGATATCACCAGAACAAATTACTGGTTGCAGACCAGAGCTTGGATTTGCAACACTGATCAGCTATCACCTTGAGGCTCTGTTTCCACATCACAAACCAGTCCTTTGAGGGTTTTCACCAAACTCCATGGCTCCTCTGTTCCCAGTTCTTGATTCCGAATTTTCCCCCTTCCAACAAAGTTCAATTCTTCCAGAAGCATAAGACACAACAGATATGCCAAGCTTCAGGAAGGGGGGAGGGATAAAGTTTACTGATCACCAGCTTAGCCATGCCAAATTAAGTCTTCAGTGCATGTACCCAGCAAGCCCCTGTACCTAACGAGAGTTTATCGCCACATGTTTACCTTATTGTTCTGAAGGCATTCTACTTATCTAAAAAGTGGTATGGTTCCCTGTGATCCGAAATGAAATAATCTTCACATGCACAAAGAACTATTTGCCATTCACATACAGAAGCGCTAACAGCACTCACTCTTAAAATGAACACAGCTTAACACCAAAACTTATATTCCAGGAATACATTTGATAGAAAAAAGTTGGATGCAAAGTCATGTGGACTGTTAAAATACATCATTTCCTGAAGCCAGCAAGGGCTCTTTTGCTGTATTAGACTCAAGCAGACTCCTCAGTGAAGTTCTGATTGTCTGGGCAGCATCCTCACTCACCGGGACTTTCTCCCTGTTCACTGTGAACATCCACACGGTTTTTAAAAGCCTATGCTGAGGCCTGACTGCCAAACTCATTACAACTAGTCCTAGAACTGAGTTGTACCTTGAGTTAACGTTCAAGAAAATATCTCACTCGACTTATGTGCCCTACTTTCAAGGTCTTCCATTTAAAAATCCTTAGAATTTCAATCTTGCTTTGGGAGAATGCCAGAATTTCAAATACCCTTCTTAATTAAATGTCCTCTACTGCCAGCACACCAGAAATAGTAGGTTCTTGGAAAATAACAGAGATCGAATCCTATTCAAGAAATCTATATAAAGTACCTACTAGGATCACCATTGTGAAAACCACTGTGGAGTTCTGCTGGAGTTATATTTTAAATATAAGAAAAATCTTTAACCTAACAGCCTAGTTAGTCTAGATATAATGCAGGAGATGAGTGCAGGGAGCGCAGGGCAGAGTGTGATTCATAATTAAAACAAGTGCTACAGGGTACAATAAGTGATAATAACAACTCATAATAATGCCTTATCATTTAAGAACAAAGCCTGAAAAATAGAGTACTTAAATTAGCTACACGCATTCACACACAATACTTCTTTTGATTCTTACAGCCACACAGTGAGGTAGACAAGGGCGATGAGGAAACTGTGATCCACAGAAACAAAGGGGCTCAGCCAAGGGCACCTTGCAAATAAGTGGCAGAATTCCAGGTTAGCGGTCCTACTGTTGCATCCCTGGTCAACGTCAGTCTGCCTCCTTGCTAAGTACCAGGGGAGCGAGAGGAGGCAGCATGAGGGGACTGAAGGGTGAGCTATGAAGGACGTAGGGTCTTCAAGGGGGAAAGGACGATAGAGAGGTGAGCAAAGAGCATGAGCACAGGCTCAGAAGCAGAGATTTGGAGAGAATGACTTCCTGAAAAGAGACATATATTAGAAGGAACTTGGAAATGGGATCTGATGCAAAAATTAAATAATCATGGAACTTACAGAAAGTTGGAGTCTGGAGCTGAGTTTTGGGCTTTCAAACAATGAGGCTGTTTTTTGAAGGAGACTGACATGATCAATGCAGAGATTAAGAAAATTAATACAGTGTTTGTGTAGAAGAGGGGTTAGAGAGGTGGCAGGTGGGCGTGCAAAGAGTCTGGGTTTTTGAAATCCAGGAGGGGTGGTGGAAGGCCTGGCATAGTTTTGAGATGCTGAGGTGAGTACGCTTTACAGAATTCATCACCCACATTCATTTGCACATCGTTGAGCAATAGCAAAGCTAAAAATACTCCAGCTGCAAGGAATAGCGCATATAAAAAGAAGGAAGATCAGTGCTTACAAATTTATGATGCATAAAGCCATTTTAGGCTGGTTGACTTAAAACTGCTCAAATATGCTGTCTCTAGAATTCAGGGTTGACAAAGGTAATACTACCTCCATTTCAGGCCTTGGTTTAGTGACTTCCTGCCTCAGCCAGCCCATAGTCGGGCTGGACTGAAGGTGACCCCATAGGCCCGCTGGAGTTTCAACAGATGGAGGGGATTTGAATGGTATGAGGGGCACTCTGGGTTCCTCACCCATATTTACATGGAAAGAGGTCTAATTTTGTAAAATTGCTTTTATTAAAATAATTTGAGAAAATTTCAGTTGGGTAAAGGGTTCCATAGTTTCAAAAGCTGAAAAGGCATACAAATAGCCAACAGGTAGTGAGAAGTTACGCAGCATCACTCATCATCAGGAAAATGTAAATTAAAACCACAGTGAGATATCACTTCACACGTTCAGAATGGCTATCATCAAAAAGAGAAAAGATAAGTGCTAGCAAGAATGTGGAGAAAAGGAAACCCTTTTACACTGTTGGGAATGTAAATTAGTGCAACCACTAGGGAAAATGTATAGAGGTCCCTCAAAAAATTAACAATAGCCCTGACTGGTGTAACTCAGTGGATTGGGCATCATCTCGTGAACCAAAAAGTTGCCGATTCAATTTCAGGGCAGGGCACATGCCTGGGTTGCAGGCCATGTCTTCCACTGGGGGCGTGCGTGAGGCAACCGATAGATGTTTCTCTTGCACATCAATGTTTCTCTCCCTCTCTGTCTTCCTCCCTTCCTCCTCTCTAAAAATAAACAAATAAAATCTTTTTTTAAGTTTAAAAACATTAACAATTGAATTCCCATATGATCCAGCAATCTTACTTCTGGGTATAAATTTTAAGGAAATGAAATCATTATCTCCAGGAGATATCTGCACTCCCATTGATGCACTGCAGCATTATTCACAGTAGCCAAGATATGGAAACAACCCAGTTGAATGAGTAAAAAAGTATGTTTTATATATATATATATTTTCCTTAGTATATATGTGTAGAATAGTATTCAGCCATAAAAAAGAAATCCCGCCATTTGAGACAACATGAATGGGTCTTGAAGGCATCACGCTAAGTGAAATCAGCCACATGGAGGAAGACAAATACAGTATGATCTCATGTACATGTGGATTCTAAAACAGTCAAAATCACAGAGCCAGAGAGCAGAACAGTGCTTGCCAGGGACTGGGAGTGCAGGAAATGGACAGATGCTGGTCAAGGCCACAGGCTGTTGGTTATAAGATAAATAACTTCTGGGAGTCTGACAGACAGTATAACGACTGGTTAATAATACTTTATTACACACTTGAAATTTGCTAAAAGAGCACATTTCAGGTGTTCTCACCACAAGATAAAGGTACCTACGTAAAGTGAGAGGTGTTCCAACATCATTGTGGTAGCCATTTCACAATGTTTACATATATCATATCATCACATTACACACCTTAACAAAATTAATAGAATTTTGTCTATTTTCTTTGGTCAATTTTTCTTCAGTAAAGGTGGGGGTGGGGGGATGGGGGAATTTGGGCAATGAGAACTCAGAAAACAAAAATCATTTAATGCCCTTTAAGCTCCCAGTCTGGGACTCCCTGCAGGCCGTTTCCTGTGCCTGGGGGAGAGCCAGTCTGGTGCCCCAAGCAGGTCAGCACAGGCAGCAAGGACCTAGCTGCAGATGTACGCGCGCGCATGCACACACATGCATGCGCACACATGCATGCACACACACGCACACAGCCTGGCTGGGCCTCAGACCAGCAGGGTGTGCTCCCAGAGCTTGTTGCAGGGTTAAGCCTTCCACCAACAAATAAAACATAGAGTACTTCTAATGAGAAAAGGGTCTAATTAATACTTTTCTCCAACTCATTCATGCTTCAACACTCGCTTATCTTTTTTCTCTCACTTTAGTCTCCTTTTGGAGGCTAAGACAAATCCTCCCCCCCAAAAAAGTAAGCCTTAAAAGAACACCAACCCACCACCACCAACAAAACACCACCTTAAGAAAGGGCTCCGTGTGCCTTGGGGAAGATAAAGAGGTGCTGCAGGTTTGCAATTCTAACTGTTACTGAAGAATTACGACCCAGAGCAGAGAATCATTAAATCTGCTGGTTTCACTTGTATAACAGCATATAGTATTGTACCTGTTCCTGTGCTGCACGCTGAATCAGGAAGTTTAGGGGGGGAGAGCCAGCAGAGCCCCTAGTAAATCCGTCTTTTTGTATTCCAATCATAAAAAAGTCTTCCCCTCACTTTTTCACACAAGGTCTACCATCACCTGAACCATGTTTATCGAACAAAGTGTCTTTCTTGAAGCTAGAGCATTTCTCTTCTTTGACAGCAAAACTGATTAAATCTTCCCAGAGGAAAGTTAAGGCAGACCAGACCCCACCTTCCTGCCAGTAACAAAAGGACAGACTCTCCAATTCCAGTGTTTCCCTTTCCTTCCTTATGGTTAAGAAAAATTTTTAAAAGTGGTACAATTTTGTAGAATAGTTCTATACTTGTCTCTATTTTAACTGAGGTTGAAAGATTTCTTACCAGTTTGGGAAATTAGCTAATTTAACGGTAAGAACTCCTGAACTAAGCGTGTTACTAGTTGTAAGTTGAGGGAAACCGAAGTGAATACTGATGATATGCCTTCCCTGGCCTGACTGACTGTGACCACTTCAGGACAGAGAATTCCAAGAAAACTGTGACTTTGCTCACAGTGACACTAGTGGCCAGAGGCATTTCCAAAAAAGAGGTGGTATGTTGCGAATTCCCAACAGCTCTCTGTGAACTGACTAGCTCCTCCATATTTGCAATGCCCAGTTTTTAAAATAACAAATCAAGATGACCTTTCCAGCACTCACCAGCACTGCAAACAGCAATATATGCCAGTTAGAAACCAGGGCGGGGCACGATTGTATCTGTGGCATATGTGCTGATCTGAGCAATACAGCCTGATTTTGTCAATCACCACTGTCAGAAATATAAAATATCCTTATAATAAGTTACACAGCTCTCTGTGCCTCATGAGCAATTCACCAACACAAAAGCTCCAGATTTTACAATGGTTATCAGCACCGTCAGCTCGCTGCTGAGAGTTATTGACATTAATTTGAGAGGTAAAATATCTCGTGTTGCCTTTGAAAGTCATCTGCATAATTGCAGCACTTTCTAATCGGCATGGAAGACCCATAATTATGCCAGGAGAAATTGAGGCTCTCTGATTTCCCAGTCTGGTAACCAGATGCACAAACTTCCCTTTAGATTCTTCCGGAACAACAGCACTTAAGCATCACTATGGGAAAGGAAAGCAGGTCTCCCAGCATGCAGCTCTCTCTAGCCAGCCACTCATCAGTGATTCTGAAATCATTTGTTAAGCTGGAAATTTCATTCCTCAACCCCAAACTTGGATATTTACAAAGTGGCTAATGAAGAAACAACAAGTAATCTCCGACCATTGTAATACACAAGAATGAAAACTGATAGATGTACACTTCTATTCTCGAGCTGGATAAGAAGAGTAATTTCCATCCCACCAAGTTCTGTTGGGGCTGCCTTTCATCCCATCTGGGGAGGTGTAAAGCATGCTTTGTGCAGACCGGCCCAGCCTTTAACAGATTTATTGACAAGACCCACTGGCTAGACTGCATGCAGGGATACACCATTTGTTAAGAAAGAGAGGAATTTTTACCACCAGGTTTGGAATTCTCACTATTACCAAAGAATTATGACCTGGAAGCAGAGAACCATGAAACCCGCTGGTTTCACTTGTTCAACAGCATATAACGTACCTGTTCCTGTACTGCCCACTGAATCAGGACCTCATAAAACAGAGGTTTGGCTTAGAAGATCATGGCGGCAACGTGCTAGTGTCAGGAGGAAGGTATTAAAGATATTCCTCAAGTTTCAGGGAAAACAGTTTCAAAAGCAAGGTCAGCTAGCTGCCAGTGTCTGTGTAGGAGTTGTCGGACTCTGCTCTATGGACAGGGCGTAGCTTCGGTCACTTCAGTTTGCCAGGTGCTCAAAGGACAGGCCATGCAGGTAGCACTGCTTAGTCTCATTTGGGAGGAGCGGAAGAGGGTAAAATGATGTAAAACTGATGTTGAGTTAATTTTGCATTGACTTCTAGATCACAGTGGTGAAAATGTTGTCTTCATTATAATACTTTACAACTTCAATAAAGCTCTGATATTATTGGATGGCAATAAAGGAAAAAACAATGAACAATTGTCTGTATGTGGCAATTGTTCACATTGTCTATATGAAAAGGCTGGGGCTGGAAGTCTAATTGCCTCTCAGCCTGAGTATTCAAATCTCCAGCCCCCAATGGAACACAAGTTACCACCAAGGTTGAGTGTATCCTGAATTTAACAGGAGTCAAGGAAACCCTTGCTCAGATCCTGAACTTTGGCTCTGACCACCACTGCTAGGAACTGATTAACCTGAGCAGGCTGCTTAACTTCTTAGGGTCTCCGTTTCCTCATCTATAAATCAGGACTGGAAAATTTAAATTTCAGAGCTGTGGTGAGAAGTAAATGATAAGACACAATGAAAATTACATAAATTAACTATAAAGTATTTTTCACAATGCCCAGCTATAATAAGTGCTCAATAAATGTTAGTTCCCTTCTAGTTTTTTTTCACTTTCTTTTTTAAGTATATTTTATTGATTATGCTATTACAGTTTTCTCCCCTTTGCCCTCCTCCATGCAGTACCCCTCTTCCCTCCAGCAATCCCCCCCCTTAGTTCATGTCCATGGGTTGTGCACTTAAGTTCTTTGGCTTCTCCATTTCCTATACTATTCTTAACCTCCCACTGTGTATTTTATACCTACCAATTATGCTTCTGAATCCCTGTAACTTTTCCTCCATTCTCTCCCTTCCCCCTTCCAGCTGATAACACTCCAGGTGACCTCCATATCTATGATTCTGTTCCTGTTCTAGTTGTTTGCTTATTTGTTTTGTTTTTTAGATTCAGTTGTTGATAGCTTCAGTTGTTGTTAGTAGTTGTGAGCTTGTTGTCATTTTACTGTGCATAGTTTTGTCTTCTTCTTTTTCTTAAATAAGTCCCTTTAACATTTCATATAATAATGGCCTGGTGATGATGAACTCCTTTAGCTTTATCTTGTCTGGGAAGCACTTTATCTGCCCTTCCATTCTAAATGATAACTTTGCTGAATAGAGTAAACTTGGTTGTAGGTGCTTGGTTTTCATCACTTTTAATACTTCTTGCCAGTCCCTTCTTGTCTGCAAAGTTTCTCTTAAGAAATCAGATGATAGTCTGACCTCCTTTGTAGGTAACTGTCTCCTTTTCACTTGCTGCTTTTAGGATTCTCTCTTTATCTTTTACCTTTGGCATTTTAATTATGATGTGTCTTGGTGTGGTCCTCTTTGGGTCCAACTTATTTGGGACTATGTGCTTCCTGGACTCATATATCTATTTTATCTATTTTATTCACCAAATTAGGGAAGTTTTTTTTTCATTACTTTTTCAAATAAGTTTTCAATTTCTTGTTTTTACTCTTGTCCTCCTTGAATCCCTATGATTTGAATGTTGGCATTTTTGAAAATGTCCCAGTCTTCTTATACTCTTTTCTTTTTTAAAAAAAATTCTTGTTTCTTCATTCTGTTCTAGTTGAAAGTTTATTGCTTCCTTATGTTCCAAATCATTGATCTGACCCCTGGCTTCTTTCCCTTCACTGTTGGTTCCCTATGGATTTTTCTTTAATTCACTTCGTGTAACCTTCATTTCTTCCTTATGTTGTTGCTGTACCCGATGATTTCTTTGAGCATCCTGAGCACCAGTGTTCTGAACTCTGCATCTGATAGGCTGGTTATCTCCATTTCACTTAGTTCTTTTCCTGGAGTTTCTTCTGTTTCTTTCATTTGGACCATATTTCTTTGTCTCCTCAATTTGGCAGCCTCCCTGTGTCTGTTTCTGTGCATTAAGCGGAGCTGCTTTGATTCCCTGTCTTAGCGCATCCATCTGGATGAATGTGGCTTCTTGAAATCCTTGGTTGTCAGACTTCCATACAGTTCAATTTTCTGGCAGTTCTGGGTGTTTTTTGTTTTGGGGTTAGTTGTGATTCTTCTTGTGGTTGTACAAGGAGGCAAAGCATGCCTACCTACACCTCCATTTTGACTGGAAGTCCTTTTTTTTCCATTTTCAATTGTGGCAAAGAAACTCTTGCAAGAAGGAGACAGGACCATGTAATGTAAAAAGCTGATACTGGTTGAGCTTTCTTACTGTTCAGGGGGCAGATTTAGCTGAACCACTATCGGTCCTGTAAACAAGCCCCGTGTACCACCTGCTGAAGGTGCTGGTTGCAGGAAAGGTATAATGAAGTGTCCGGCAGGTGTGAGATTTGTTCACAGAATATTAACCATCTATCCCAGCACCCTGCAGATCCCACAGCAGAGCTTTATACTGGTGATTCCCAAAAGGTCCTCCCTCTAAGCTAAAAAGCAATGCATAAGCTGTTTCTTTGCCCTTGGTCATTTACATCCATTTTGTACATAAAAAGAACACTGCCGGCTCCCAAAGAAACAAGATGACAGGAAATAAGAGACTGGAGGAAATGGCCGGGTGGAAGAACAGCTATGGTATCCAATTATAACAAACCTCTCTTTCCTGCCAGGACACTAAAAACAGAATCCCAGCCAGCTTGTGAGCTACTCTCTTAGCCAACTGGCCACATATTTGATGGAAAGAGAGGTCCAACTGTGGAAAAATGAAAGCTTTTCCCACCAAATGGGGAGCGGTTGGAAATGCATTTGAAGAAAACTGCCATTGTGGTGTCCCAGGTTTGTCCCCTCCGGGTGGTGCCGATGGAACTGCCTCAGCTCACGGGCTTGCGGCCCTTTCTCCAACCACTGAGGCTGCCGGTTCCACCTGCAATCTAAAATGCCTGGCTGTACATTTGGTTCCTCATCTCCCCGCATGTAATAAATGAAACACCATTTTTCATGCTCTAGAAAATGCAAACGCAGCTGAACTGATGCATTTCAAATCCTTCTGAGCAATTCAACTAAAAATGAAAGCAGATGAGTCATTTCAAAGGATGGCTGATGTCTTAGGGCACGGGGATGGAGGGTGTGCATACAGGAAGGTCTCTTTTTAAGAGAGTCATTATTGGTTTAAAGCATAGATGCTACCCTAATTTTAAAGTCTGTCAGATATGCATCCCGTATGACTGCATGCGGCATCTTCAGAGTCATACATAATACCACTGCCTTCTGAAGATCCAGAGGGTAGCCGTCACACTAGGATGTAGGATGTAGGTGGCTAGGATGCAGCTGCCTGTAGTCACCTGATTAGTCTGAATGCCCCAAAAAGCCAAAATCAGGACATAGTTTGGAAGTCACTCAAATGGTTTTAAAAAATGTCAGTATGGTTGACCCTTGAACAAAATGTGTTTGAATGGCACAGGACCAATTATATATATGGGTTTTTAATGAAATACATACTATATATGTATTAGCTCTTTTTTATGATTTTCTCAACATTTTCTTTTCTCTAGTTTACTTTATTGTATAATACATTATATAATACATATAATGTACAAAATATGTGCTAATCAACTGTTTCTGTTATTGGTAAGGCTTCTTCTGGTCAACAACAGGCTATTATTAGTGAAATTTGGGGAAGTCAAAGTTATCCATGGCTTTTCAACTGCACAGGGGATCAGCTTTCACAACCTCTGAGATATTCAAGGGTCAAGTGTAGTTAACATGACCAAGTGCAAGCCACAGGTCTGGGAATCGGGAGGTCACTGTAGCAGGCAGAGGGGCCTAGACAGGCTGGGTTGGAGTCCAGGTACAGGCCACACATCAACAGAGGCTTTATTCCTTTCCTTGAATGATCTTCCATCCTTTCTAAAACTAATCAACTCCTTATACAGCAAGGCCCCGCTCAAATTCTACTTGTCCATGATCTCTCCACCAGGCAGTTAGTTGATCTCTTGGACAAACTTTTACTAGGTGTTATTTATTATCCTGTTTTTATAAAACTCTGTCTTTATTATACAAGTAATATAATTACACATAAATACATGCATGTTATCAACAGAGTATTATAATTATATATCTCTTTCTTTTGCTAGACTATAAACTTTTGAAGGCAGGAATCACATCCCATACAATGAGTACCATACTAAACACTGAAGATTCACAAACAAACACCTCTTTAAAGTTTAATAAATGTAGGTGCAGATTAGTAAGCAGTTACTTTGTGAGCAAGTGGAAAAGAAGTGATTAGTAAGGTCTAAGATGGGTAAACTGAGGTAAACTATAGCCAAACCTCTCTTCACTTTGTGACGTGGTTAGAGACTATTAAATCAGTAGAACTCCCTATGTGGCCTGGATTTGAACAAGGCAATACACAAAATTTTTTATTGTTGTCAGAATGATGGCAAATTATGAGCTATCAAATAACATTTTTGCATAGATGAGCCTCAACCCTAAACAGTCTAGTAGCATGCTGCACAACTCTGTCTTTATTTATGCTGTTTAATATTTTTATCAACTACTTGAATGGAGATAAGAAGGTTTCCTATGAAACCTAATGAGGGCACAAAGCCAGGCAAGAAACTACTATGTTTCATAACAGAATCAAGATTTGTAAAAAGACTTGGCAAGTTATAGTATCAAGCTGAATTCAACACAATACTAAATACAAAGTTATGCATTCAAGTTATCAAGGGTACAGGCACAGAATAACCAAGACCTTGCTAGAGAGAGATTAGTTTATATGAATTTTAGAGTAATGAAAAACACCATGTCATACATATGTATGCGCATATGTGTGCATGTGTGTGTGTGTGAATTCCTCTTCACAAGTCTGATCCCCTTTGAAACTTAACATTCACTTCTAATTAGGAGGCCTACGGAACTATATATCTAGGATGATGAGAGGTCTAAAAACTCTGCCTGACTTATAATAGTTGAGAGAACTACACCCGTTTGCCCAGAGAAATGAAAACTTTGGGGGAAGAAGGGGAAAACTGAGCTAAACTTCAACTGATAACTTTCCAGGTAGTGGACAGGAGAGAAAGTTACCTCAGAAGATAAATTCAAGAAAGCTGCCAGAGGTTCATTTGAGGTCAAGTTTTGAAATGCCTAACAAGGGGATGGGCTGCCTGAAAGCAATGAGCACCTTGCAATGGAATTATTCAAGTAGAGGATGGATGAGCAAACCCCCAATGTGGATGTGTCAAATGGATTTCTGCACGTGGAGATCAGGATCTCTAAAGGAAAGGGCCCTAAAGCCCCTTCAATTCTATGGTCTTCATTGGAACTGATGGTGGACGGACCAGAGGGCCAGGAGATGGACATCTCAAATCAGTCAGTTGCATACTGACCTTGACACAATCACGTGCTGTATCCACTCAGACTTGAAATCACCTCTCTGGAAAGAGTTTGTCCTTGCAAACCTGCACATGGCTGAGTAGCTTCAGTGGCTCACGATGACCAGCCTGAGTGCCCTGCTATTGACACCTTAATGTAAGTACACATAGAAAATGAAGGCAAAATAAGCAAAAAGGGCAAAGAGTGTGGAAAATGGGCATGTGAGCTGTAAAGCAGGGAGCTTGGGTTGAAGACATATAATTCAGAATACAAAGGGGTAATCACAACGCTGTTATCCTGAGAATAACATCACAGAGCAAATTGCAGTGTGGGGAGCACAACCACTTCCTCTTCAGCCCAATGGCTCCAATGTTCCCATAGCTCTAAAGAGTGGAGACAGCATTGACAAAAAATTTTCTCTTATTCGAAACCTCCCCCTCTGACCCATGTGTTACTGCAAACATGGAATTTCTTGAGTCCCCGTTTCCCTATGCCCCTGTCACCCCATCCCTCCCACCACCACCAACAACAACAATGACAATGACAGCTGCAACAACAACAAAAATAGGCTGCGGATACAGGACCAAAAAAATCAGACTAGGAAAAGCCTTCCCGCAAGGAATAAGATCAACAGAATTCCTATCCTTCAGTTACAAAAACTGAAAGGGGAATTTCATAGACCCAGAAAGTGATGAAATGAAGAAGAAAACCTCAAGTCCACCCACAAGGTGATAAAATACTTTATTTGTTTTT
The DNA here is from genome assembly GCA_004027475.1 of Anoura caudifer. NCBI lineage: Eukaryota > Metazoa > Chordata > Mammalia > Chiroptera > Phyllostomidae > Anoura > Anoura caudifer. The sequence goes on from PVKU01000622.1 coordinate 189,950, forward strand.
TGGTTATGGAAAAGAAAATAAATCATTAAAATGACTTTCAGAATGCCTCAAGGACAAGGGCATTGAGTAGGTCTTGGCCATAAATGTTGTAGAGAGTGGTAAAAGGGTTGGTTTTGTTTCCTTAGCATTTGTTTGGGCTGAGCCTTCCTATTTCCTCACAGGGATCGGTCCGCCAAGGGGGCGCACTATTGCCTTTCCAGGCAGGCCCTGCCCGAGCTCCCAGAGTGCGCTCTCACCGTCCCAGGTTTCCATCTAACACGGACCCCACAGACACGCCTTCACACCACCAGGGCTTCAGGGTCACAGTTCATTTTATTCTCACGGTTACCAGTTATTTCATATTTACCTGCCGATAAATAGGTTTTATGTATGTGTGTTTTTATTCTTACCTTAGTCCTCAGAATTCAACATGAAGAAAGCACAGCTCTGGCCCCAAGGAAGCCAGTCTACAGCCTAAAGGGCCCTGGATTAATTCTGATGTTGTTTAAGAGTGTATTTCAAGTGCCTGGAGACTGAGGAAGGTGACAGAGTAGCTGTTATTAAAGCAGCTGTTGCTTTTATTTAAACCAGGAAGGATTAGCTAAGAATGTGTAAAAGTGGTAGGATTTTCGACTAGCCTGCAAACTTGTATCCAGCATTCTGCTCTGACTATTTGATTTTTATTTCCTGTGTGTCAAGCTCTCCCATGAACATGTGATGGCTCGACTAAGTCTCAACAGACAGCTCTCCATTCAAAACTAAGTTTCTCTAGATCTGCAACGCAGAAAAACATTAAGAACATGGAAATAAACTGAACTTTGGAATGAACTGGAACTAAACACACGTGCCAATCACTGTTGCTCTCTGCAACTGTTCATATGTTCAGTCTTACATCTGCCCTCCAAGTCATACATAATAGGACCCAAGAAGAGTACTCAGGACAGTGACACGATAGGGGATGGGCAGGATTTGTAAACGGAAGCCACTCTAGCTCCCTTTCCATAGTATCTGTCTCTGAGAGCACATGTCTTCTTAAGTGCCAAGGCCCTCTCAGCATCATCACAAGGACGGAGTCTTAAAGGAGCTTCACTAATATCCCCACTGAACACTCAGGGGTCAACCTGCAGCACTAACTAAGAAGATCCAGGCAAGATGCATCCCCAAGTCACCATTCATTTCCATAGCTATTACTTTGCCCTTTAGATCAGCACCAGGAAGGCTGGAGGGTCTGGTTGCTTATATAACCATCCTAAATTGGCCATTAAGACGGCCACTTTTGACCATGCTGGAAAATACAATCTCCCAAGTGAGCCACAGCTCCATGTCCAAGGCATGTTTTTGTAGGAAACTTGGCCCTAGAGTCCATTGCCTGGAGATTCTAATTCAGCTAAAACCAACAGGAGCCAGCCTGGATGACTCAGGGGGAAAGGAAATGATGGGATGAGTGATTGTTCTCTTGAAGTCCCTCGTTGGGTAAAAGCAGTTGTTCACTACCTGACAGGACAAGTTTCTCAGGCTGCCCAAGAACAAAACAATAAATCAACATCATTTTCCTCCCTAACATCTTAAAAGTCTATATTTAAAATCTTCATTTCAGCTTATAAGTCAAGGAAAACTATCCACGGAACTATCCATTCAGCCTCTGGTAATAACAGGGGTCGACAAGGTAGGGGAGAAATGGCTGAGAGGATGTGTCAGTGGAAAGAAATCCATGGGCACACCACCCAGCCGTCTGCTCGTGGTCATGGCCTTGGTTATTTAAGGAATCCACACACTAACATGATGGCTTACTCTAGCAGGGTAAGCATACATGTTAGCAAGAAAAAGTTGAAAGACTTGAAAATTGGAGACCTTTCCCTTTCAGAGTCATAACAATCTCAGGAGCAAATCCACAAGTGCCTTAGGGATTCTCACTCCCCAATTAACCCGAATCTCCACTATTTTCTATATTGCATTAGTCCGATTTACCCTTTTGGGGAGATATGTTAAAATACTGTTTCCTTGCAATTATTAGCCAAATAAGTTCTAAAGAGTTTATTCACAGTACAGCAGATATAACAATACCAAATCATCATCATCAAACTTGCTAAGAGACTAAATCTTAATTATTCCCATTACAAAATGATAATAAGTGATGTGATAAGGGTGCAAACACTAAAATGTCAACCATTAATATATGTATCAAATCAAATGCATACAATGCTATATACCAAATATATTTCAATACAAAATTTAAAATACTGTTAATTACAAATGCAGTGCTACTACAAATATAGAAAATAAACTGATTTAATAAATGGCAAGTAACTATTCTATATTATTTTCCTCATATTAGAGTTCTGTTGGAAGATAGCTAAACAGGTTTATGCCATGTGTGATTTTGGCAATGATCTGTCTGGATATATTGCGGAGGCTCTGAAGTAAACTTAAGTAAAAAGGCTCACCCACACACCTGACCAAAGCATACCTGAGGTTTAAATACAAAAGAGAAGCTGGACCTCTACAATCAGAGTGCATGCTGCAGGTGACATGGTCCAAAACATTCACCGTCCAGTCGGTGTGGCCCCACTGCGTGGCAAACACAGATCTAACATCTCAGATTGAACTGCCTTTGCCCTTTTACCCTAGCAGGGTCCCACATTTTGAGAAAGGGGGAAACACAGGTAATAGGTAGACAGGACTCCATGTTCACAGTGAAGCATGGCGTGTGATCGTGGTGAGAACAGCAGAACCATGCATAGGCATGTCATGCTTAGACACAGAAGAAGCTTTCATGTCTATTGTAGGAAGACTTCCTGAAGATGAAATTTCGGGAGCTGCTTAAGGTTAAATTTGAAATGCTGTGCTGTCGTTGGATTGCTGAAAACCACCTTTCAAGAAAGAGCCACTGAGGACTATACGAGAGTGGCTGCAGTGCCTGTTAATGGTCCCGGAAGCCGATGGCTGAGTGTGCAGGTGGGTAAATGTGAATCCTAACCATTTAAAATGCCTTCTCCAGCTCAGCCTTCCATGCTGAGAGCCAACCTAGAGCCAAGTTATTTTTGTAAACTCTCTTCTGTGTTTATTGGTAAACAGCCATCTTCACTGCTTAAAAAGGAAGGGCTTACACAAAATTTCAGGTATTGTCTTCCTACAGTATTGGTTATAAACTCAACAAGAAAGGGGAACAATTATCCAAGCACCCATAGTGTGGGTCAAAATGGCAGCGACTTCAAGGAAATACCACGTCTGAATTCAGACATGGGGGTAGGGGGAACGAACCTCCCCTTCAGGAGGCACGGTGATTTCTGTGTGCAGGCAAGGACCCTGTGGTGAGCCACAGTTTTCTAAGTGCACGAAGTCACCCAGCTCAGCACTGAGCCAGAGGCACAGCCGTCTCTCCCCGCTCTTCCCTCCGCTATCAGAGCCTCATGTCCTTCTCCTGGGCGATGCCAGTCCCCCAAACAGGGAGGATTAGCCAAAGCCAAAGGCTAATAATGTGGATGACTGCAAATCAAAGGTATGTGTTTCGGCAGTCCTGGTTGACCAAGGAGGAGGGAGGGAAAGGGGTATGGCCAGCCGGCCAGATCCATCAAAGAAAGCAATTACGTTTATGGGGGAAAGAACAGCCCAAAAGGCCTAAGGAGACAAAGGAAGCTTCCTGCCTGTGTTCTGTCCTTTAATTCTGAGCTAAGGGCAGGCTGAGCTGTTCAGTAGAGCACCGTTTGGAGACTCTCTGCTGTAGGGACCTGCCTGTCTGGTTTTCACGTCTATGGCAGGGGATAAACTGTCCCAGCTCATTTGAATAAGAAAAGAAAGCAAGCATCCAAAAAGGAAAAAGTACTTCATGTAGGTAGGACAGGATTATAAACTCTTCAAGGTTAGCTAAAGTAAAATATTATCAGGGTGACAGAGTTTCCACTAATACAAGAAAAACATCACTGGGATTTCTTGCTTGGTGATCAAAAAATCTGGCCTTGCCCTGACCAGCGTGATTCGGTTGGTTGGGTGTTGTCCTGCAAAGTTAAAGGTCATGGGTTCAGTTCCCCGTCGGGACACATACCTGGGTTGCGGGTTCAGTCCCCAGTCAGAGCGTGTATGAAAGGAACCAATCAATGTTTCTCTCACACACCAATGTTTTTCTCCTCTCTGTCTCCCTTCCTTCCCCCCTCTCTAACAACAAATAAATAAAATCTTAAAAGAAAAACAGAAGAAAAGGAAGGAAGAGAGGGAGGGAGGGAGGGAGGGAGGGAGGAATCTGGCCTTCAGGGGAGTTGCTGGTGTGGGAGGTGAGAGGTGATGGGAGGGGTGGGAAGCTGGCAGCAAGGGTCTCCCTAACCCTATGTTCTGCCATCTCTGGTGGGGCTATTCTTGAACAGATTGCCTCGCTTCCAGCTCAGATTCTAATGGAGATCACATTAGGGTGAACATGGATTCTTATGGATACAGAAGGTGTAACAAAAACCTCCCAGCAGCGGAAACAGTCATTGAGTCAACATTGGAGGAAGAGGCAGTCAGAAGGAGGAGGCTAGCAGGACAGTTGTGGAGTTAAGAGGCAACAGGGGGATTTGATGGAGAAAAGATGCCTGGTGGCTAGAACAGCTGCCCGTAAGTCTTAGACTGGTGGTGTCTCCCCGATTCTAGTGCTAAATGCAAAGTTCTGAATCTAATACATGCTTCACACCCCTCAAACTTAGGAAGCGATGTGGGTCCCTTACTAAGTCATTGGTGCCAGGGGTCACGCCATCCATGGCTGCAAGGTGACCTTATAAATGTCAGTAAAATATCACTTTCCTTAGATAAACCACCTGGTACTACTCGGAGAATGAACTGAATTTAGTTCCACAAATGCTATATACAGAAGGCTAATAACTTACCCTTAAACAAAATCTAAGTAACTACATTTTCTTTGGAGCTGAGGCTTGCTGATTACCTGAAGCCAAGAACAAGAGAGGCTATCTGAAAGGCTAGAGGGGACATAATGAAATATTCCCATTCTTTAAACATCCAGCACAAGAGCAGAGTAACACTGTAACAATGACCATGACCACCACCATCACCAGACACACCCGCACATTCACATCCAGGAAAATTACTCTCTATTGCATGGGATCACAAGTGTCTTTATTGTCTCCAGTTATGGTATCGTACGATGTGACCAGGCCCATCTTGGCCATATGGGTGCACCCAAAAAGGCTTAGTGTCCCTCTCCAAATAGCCAATCCCCCTGCCTCTCAAAAACGACATGGTCCAAGAAAGATCTCTGCCAAGAGTCAGGAAGAATTAGTTTCCATCACCTTGAGAGGCACTTGGGGTTACTGTGCAGACCCTGGAGCCAGTCTGCCTGGGTGAAATCTCAGGCCTGCCACATAGCACCTTTATGACATTGGGGGAAGCTCCTTAACCTCTCTGTGCCTCAATTTTCTCACCTATAAAATGAGGATAAAAATAACACCTACTCATAAGATTGTGTAATGACCAAACACACTATGGTATGTAAAGAATTTGAAACAGTGTTTGGCATATAGTAAGAACAATATCAATATCGGTTGTTATTATTACTGTCTCTATTACTACATTCTGGAGTACGTCACAGAAGATGTCTGTTCTCCAGACTTCTCTCAGATGGTCTTGACAACACCATCTCCACTCCAAAACAGCTTAAAGACAAAATAAAATTATTTTTAAATAAAGTACCTTCAGATTGCTTTCATATCCAAGTTAAGGGCCTATGACAAATTTTAAGTGGCCATGAATTCCTCACAGCTATTGCATTAACAGGTGAAGTCTATTTTCAAACCCCTCCCCCATTGGGCTGGCCCTATGGCATTCTTTGACCAATAGAATGCACAGTTCCCACTCTTGCCTTCTAGCTGGGCATCTCTGTCCTGTGAAGGAGCCTGAGCTAGCCTATTGGAGGATGAAAGCAAATGACAGGGATGAGTTTTCCCAGCTGAGGTCTCCCAGAACAACCGCCTCTCAAGCACCAGCTGAATACAGTGCATGACCTCAGGTGAGACTGGCAGAGCGCAGCCCAAACTGCTGACCACAGAATCATGAGCAAATAAAATGGCTGTGGCTTTAAGAGACTGAGTTCGGGAAGGTTTATTATTATGAAACAAGAGATACCTGCTCCAGAGCCCTAAACAAATGAGGCTTTTTTATCAGTAGCATCTCAAACACCTCTCCCTCACCCATGAAACCAGGCCCCTTACCTCTTTGCCCGCAGGTTTACCAGCCACCACATGATGCTTCCAAGCTCTCATCTCACCCACCTAGTGGCCACCCAATGAGGCCACCACTGTCAGCATATTAACTTGGGAAAAGCTAAGACTAACTAATGATCCAATCTAGGGAAATGGAGGCAGGCTTTCTGCACGCAGGTAGGTACCAAATTAGGTCTCCACAAACGGGGGTGTTGCAGGGACATGCAATTTTGTTTCTTTTAGTCTGTAGTGACTATGGGGCCAGAAATGGCAAGATCTGGCTTCCTTGGAAGTAGCTTTATATTATGGGTCTTAAAAATATTGCACAGTGAAGTACATAGATGATACCTTTAAGGTGTGAGCAAACCAATTCAAGGTCAGCATCACCATGTAAGATTCAGGGGGAGCCAGTCAGAACCAATCCTGGAGCCCAGATATGGGGCTCCAAGATTGCAGGAAGCTCCAAATTTTTTCTGCTGTTCCTAGCAAGGATACAATACATCATAAGCTTTGATTTTTCTGAGACCTAAGCAAAAATCCCACGCTACACACAGCACAGGGAAAAATACCAAGTTCCATAGATCAGTGTTCTTTCATCTGTAACATGCAGGCAGAATTGGTAATCATCTTGGTAGGAAAATTACTCTGAAATATGAGAGATTTTTGGAGGCTTAAAAATTCCCATCTCTTATAAACAAAGTCACCACATCTAAAGGGAACAATCTCATTAATTTGAAAAGTTGGATCAGTCATAGTGCTAAAGTTCTTAGACCTAGAACAGTGGAATCTGTCGCACACATATTTGTTTGCTCATCTCCTGTTTGTTGAGCACGTACTTTGTATGGTCTATTTTGGGGGTGCGGGCAGAGGGGGAAAGTCAGGGAGCAAAGAAGTGGGGATGGCAACAATTACAGAAAAGTAGCTAAGACACTTCACCTTTGATGAGTTTACAGGTCTGGTCATCTTGAAAAACTACATTCCCTGCTTGAAGCAACCCAGAGTAACCCAGCTGAGCTCCACCAAAATTCCTGCTTCAGTGGCAACTGATCAGGTTATAAATCAAGGGAGTTCAGAAAACCCCTGACTTCATGGAATTATAGAGCTGACGAGATGTAAGTAGTCCACAGACAAAGATGCAAAACTGAAATAATTTACCCAAGGTTTTCAGGAACTTTCAGTACAGAGCCACCTCCAGGTCTGAAACTCCTGCAGGACCCCATAGAGACCCTGCTCAAGATACGAGGTGTTTACAGCGCGAGGCAGCAGAGATACCCCATAATTCCGACCGAGCTGTCAGCAGACAGAAATTGGCTACCCAGTATGGGGAAGCAGAAGCTCTGCCCTCGCCACAGGGGAGCAACTCAAGGATACAACTTCTCGTGAAATGAACCTAAGAGTCCTCTAACAATATACAGCATCTAAAACAGGCTTATGGAAGCAACAGCACAAGAAAACACTTGTTAAATTTAAAATTCAAAACTAAAATATATAGAAACTCTGTGAACAAACTATACATAGAGGGAAAGGCAATAGCAACACACTACAGTGTTCATGACTTACAGTGTGGGCATCTTTTAAAACTGGGTGATTTTTAATCTTCATTATTTCTCTGTATTCTCTATAAGCCAAATACTCTTTCACAATCTTGAACTACTTATATATTGTTTGATGCTTTGACTACATCGGTGCAGAAGAGACAAAATGTTGATGGAAGGTGGGCAGAGGGCATGTGAGCAGGCACAGGTAAGAACAAGGAGCGGAACGCCCGCTGCACAAACCGCGGGTGGGGAGTGGGGAGCTGCGGGAGGGGAGCTATGGCCGTGGTCAACCTCAGTCTGTGCTGTCGGTTAATCCCCCCTGCTCTGCCCCTTTCTTGCTTGGTCCTCTTACTTTGAGCCACTTATCTAATCTCTTTAAATCCTATTTTCTCAACTGTAAAAGGTGGATATTAATAGCACCTCCCTCATGGGGATGCTGTACAGATTAAGAAAAAATAATGCAAATAAAATGTGTACTCAAGTGCCTGGCAGAAAGTAGGAGTCAGTAAATGCTAGCTGTCGTGATGGTGGTGACAGAGACGGTTAACATTAGAGTTACTCTTTTTTATTGCCGCTGTTGTCATTGTTATTATAACTGTCATGATGATGATGTTCCTACACTGTGCTTAACACAACGGCATTAAGTTTCCTTGCTTTGGAAGCTCATGAATGCTCTCCCTATGGCCCATTGCTGGAACGTCATTTCTCTGATCTCCATATTCTACAGCTTTATCAATAGCAGACTCTCAAATTGAAGTAACAGCTGGCCCACCACCCAATATTCCCTAAGGGTTAACTGATAACATACAGATCCCTACTTGTTTTCCTGGACCCAATTAGGGTAGTATAATATCATCCTTTTTTAAAAAAAGGCAAGGAGGAAAGCATCTTAGTAGGCACCTACAGAATGCTGCTTTGTACTTGAAACACATAATTAGCACTAACAAATGGGTGCTAATAATTCAGTCGCTCTTTAGACAAGAAACAGGAAGGTAAACATGGCCCAGGCCCCATCAGCTCCCAATCTCACACAATTTCCTCTGGAGGCTGCCTCCTCACCCATGAGATGCAAGGTGGGAGGTCTGCTGGCAAGGCAGAGGGCCTCTGGGCTGGGAGCTGAGAGTCCCCGCCAGGGAGATTACTCAGCAAACCAGGCTTAGGTCTCTGAAGCCTCAAAAAGATATTCCTGCCCTGCCCAGGTGGCTCAGTTGGTTGGAGCACCGTCCCATACACCAAAAGGTTGTGGGTTCCATCCTCAGTCGGGCCACGTATGGGAAGCGACCAATCGATCTCTCTCTCCCTGGCCCCGCCACCCCCACCCCTTCTACTCTCTCTAAAATCAGTAAACATATCCTTGGGTGAGAATTAAACACACACAAAAAAGTCATTCCTCGGTCTTAGCAACCTGCCCTCAGAAAGGCAGATCTCAGATTTGGTTTTTTCACAGGGAAAAATGGAGACATGCCTAAAAACCAAACCTGGTCAGCCTGTGTATTAAGCACCATACCTAAACCGAAAGGGCAAAATGAAGTAAAAAGCAGCCATCCGTAAAACACAACTTTAAATGTGCCCACATCAGTGCTGTTGCCTCTTCTCTGTTAGAGTAGCACTCTCATCCAATTTTGGATCTGGAACCATTTTCTAATCCTCAACATTTAAATGTCCTCTAATTATAAATGCTCGATAAGCAGTGCGTGCACTCACTAAGGCAGGCTGGCAACGTAGCGCACTTGACACAGAGCCTTCCGAGCATCACTTCCCCCCTCCTCGCACATTCTTACCCCTGTAACTGGGACCATTACCCCAGGAGGGTCTGTTTTAATTGACCATATTAGTGTATTATGTGGGAAGCAGAGAAGTCCTCGATCCACCGATCACTCCCTGAATATGAGGACTCCCTCCTCAGTCTCACCAGAAACAGAACCAAAGCCAAAACCAGGCTTCAACATGCCAGGACCGCAGGGAGCGGTGACGGGTTAGAATGGGACAGAAAACCTGGCACACTGCTGAGGAGATGGGCTAAAGACAATGCACACAGCTCGCTGACCACCTACTCCCGAGCTTCCGAACGAAATGCGGAGGGCTGTCTACAGTCGCTTCCATTCTTACCTGGAGAGAGAGTGGCTGTCAGACGCTGCTCCAGCAGTGAAGGGGTCTGTGCCCAAAGGAAGTAACCTCCAGCCTAGAAAGGTAAAAAGATAAGGTAAGAGCCACTGCTGACGAAGAGTTACATTCCTCAACAACTGGAATGTTTCCTCATAAAAGGCAGGTCTCCAGATGTTTGAAGACCTTACAGAGTGGAACAGCAGCAATATAACCAATTGAACAACATCAAATACGTGAAATCCCTGGAATCAAGTCAGAGCGAGCTAATGTTTTATTAACACACACCTGGCCCCTGTCTAATTGGGAATGGTAATGATTGGTGAAATCATGCACCTCATCACGTCCCTCCACAAAAATGGCTGTTTAGCAAGGAGCTGGCAGAACTTCGCATAACACTGACATACACCAGGGTATGTTGGCAGGTCAGCACATTCACACACAATGCAGACTCTGTGCCATTTAGCCAACCCTGCTTTGGACGGCAGCCCTACCAGCTGATGAGATAATGACAACATGAGACTTGAACCTAGATGAGGAGGTGAAAGGGAACTGGAAACTTTTTCTGCATGCACTCCAATAAGCAAGTGTAAAAGACACTGAATGATCATGCCCAATTTTTAATAATTATTTATATCCCTATTGGTGATGGCTAATTTTCTGTATTTAGTCAACTTGGCTGGGCTACAGTACTCAGTTTGGTCAAACACATCTAGATTGCTGTAAAGATATTTTTCGATGTGATTAACATTTAAGTTAGTACACTTTGAGTAAAGCAGATTACTTGCTATAATGTGCGTGGGCCTCATCAAATCAGTTGAGGCCTTAAGAGTAAAGACTGAGCTCTGGCCAGGTGGCTCAGTTGGTTGGAATGTCATTCCATACACCAAAAGTTTGCCGGTTTGATCCCTGATCAGGGCATATACCCAGGTGGTGGACTCAGCCCCTGGTCAGGGTGCATATGGGAGGCAACCGATCAATGTTTCTCTCTCACATTGATGTCTCTCTCTCATTTTCTCTCTCTCTCTCTCATTCTCTTCCGCTCTCTCTCTCTCTATCTATCTCATTTTCTCTCTCTCTCCCTCCCCCCTTCCTCTCTCTCATTTTTTTTAAAAAAAAAGAGTAAAAACTGAGCCTCCAGCCTGCTAGCCTGCCCTGAAAGTTTTTAAACCAGGAACCCTGGTTTAACCATCAGCCCACGTGTGTGTGCCCTGACCAGGAGTAGAACCTGCAACTTTTTGGCCATGGGGCATTACTCCAGCCAATCCAGCCACAGTGGCTAGGACCTGCAAATTTCAAACCTGCCTGCCTCCACACACATGTGAGTCAATTCCTTAAAATAAACATCTCTTTCTTTCTCACCGTACAAGGTATATATGTATACAATGGGGGACCCCAAAAAACACATAAGTTATTTATTAAAAATTGTTTATTTATTCTTACATGCTTAAACCTCAGTCACCTTCAAAGTACTCTCCATTTGATGCAATACACCTATCATGACATTTTTCCCACTGCTCAAAACAGTTTCTAAACTCATCAATTTTGATGCCTTTTAGTGCTTCTCCCCTTGGCTGCCATATAAAAGGCCAGCCATTGCTAATATAACAAGAATGGTTTGCATGACATCGATGTAATTGACAGCCAAGGAGAGTGCACTGGAATGTGCATGTGTGAACAATGATGCCTTCACTGTGCTAGTCAGTGGGGGTGGTAGATGCCCTTGAGTGAGCATGTGTACTATGTGGCCTTCTCATTCAAAGTAATTGAGCAAAGAGAGCAACAAATCTAAATCCAATTTTGAATAAAGCTTGAACATTCCTCCACAGAAACTCTTCTGATGATTCAGAGGCCACAGCTATGGGAAACTGGTGATTGGCAGCTCCATCATGACAACATACCCATTCATGCATCATGTCTTGTGCAGTTTTTTGGCAAAACATCAAATGACACAGGTGACTCAGCCTCACTACAGCCCAGATTGGCACCCTGGGACTTCTGGTTTTTCCAAAAACTAAAATCTCCTTTGAAAGGGAAAAGATTTCAGACCATCAATGAGATTAAGGAAAATACAACAGAGCAGCTGATGGCAGTTGGGAGAACTGTGTGAGGTCCCAAGGTGCCTACTTTGAACGTCCTATGTACAATGCTCCTTGTACCTTGTATCTTCTTCAATAAATGTTTCTATTTTTCATATTACATGGCTGGATACATTCTGGATACATTATACATACATACATACATATATATATATATATGAGGAAAAGTTAGTGCACAGAAAATCATAAAGTACTAAATACTTACTTGATATGGTTCACAAATTGGGTTCTGAGCATCCCAGTGGCCAAAGCAAAAAAGAAAACAGACACAAGATAACTAAATGGATTTTAAAATAAAATACAATGTATGTACTTTTCAAAAGGGTTAGCTTGTTCTTGTCGTTGAGAAATCTCTCCTAATTTGTTAGGTGAATGCTTAAAATACCCTTTATCATCCACACTAGAAGGCCAGGGAATGGGAATAATAATTAATAGTGCCTCTAAGTATACACAGTAGGGAATCTCCTTTAATGCTACCTGTTGTTTCCCTCAGTGCAAGGTAAGAGGCCAAAGCACAGTTCACTGAAGTGACTTAGCAAGGCCAGAATGATGCCCAGGCACACAGCAATTGGATCATTTGGCTTTACCCAGGGATAAAAAAAGAGAATTTCTGGATGAATTACTGAAGTCCATATCCTGAGAAATATTTCCCAGAAATAGTATCATTCCCCTCAACAAAAAGCAGGGTAAGGATCAGCTACACCTACCCAAGACTGGGCTCTGGCAACAGCCTGGAGTAAAGGTTTTCTCTGTTGCTAATGAGGAAAAGACCCACAGAAGGACCGCCCTCAGAAGGTCTATAAGCTCAGGCTTAAGTTTATATTTTTGCATTCCCAGGAGTCATATACCCTTCCTGCACTGGAATCAACTTTTTAAAAAATTTTTATGGCAAAATATACTTAACATAAAATTCTCCATTTAACATGTTTTCTTTGTTTTTGTTATTGACACTCTTACCATTTAACATTGCAAGTGTACAGCCAAGTGGCATTAGGTATATGCACAGTGTCACGTAGCTACGGCCACCGCCCATTTCCAGAACTGTTCATCACCTCACAGAGTCCCTGCGCCCACTGAGCAGTACGTCCCCGTGAAATGGATGTCCCCTGGCCCCTGATAACCACTGTTCTACTTTCGGTGTCCATGGCTTTGCCTATTTGCAGCACCTCATATAAATGAATCATACATTCGACCTTCCAGTCCCTATCTCACTAAGCATAACATTTTCAAGGTTCATCCCTGCTATATCATGCATCAGAATTCCATTCATTTTTATGCCTGAATAATATTCCACTGCAAGTATCTGCCACATTTTGTTTATCCTGGAATCTGTTTTTATATAATTAATCCAACAAGGAATTATCAAATATTTACAAGGTGAAAAGTTTGATTATTTTTTCATAATAACTTTATTCAAAGAACCGTGTACAAGGGCCAGAAGAGCCACATCACAATGGACCATTGATCGGGTAAGTCCTAGTGTCAGCATCAGTAGCGGCAGCAAGGAAACAAAAGTCACTTCCAGCCAAGATGGAGGCGTAGACAGACACACTGTGCCTCCTTGCACAACCAAAATTAAGGACAACAAAGATTCAGAAACAAGAAAACAACCAGAACTCAGAAAATCGAACTGTTTGGAAGTCCAACAATGATTCATCTAGACCGATAAGAGGGGCGGAGTCGCGGCAGGAAAAAGTGGAGGTGCGGAAGGGCACGCAGGCAGCAGCGGCTGGCAGCCCCCAGGTGCACAGGCGGTGGCTAGAAGAACCCGGGCACGGGGCAGCAACTGTGCAGAACCAGTGAGGCTGCACAAGGTGGCTGGCTGACCAGGTGGTCCCACATTCATTGTGCATCTGATTGCCAACCTATCAGATGCACAATTCAAAACACTGGTGATCAGGATGCTCACAGAATTGGTTGATTTTGCTCACAAATTAGAGGAACAAATGGAGGCTACAATAAGTGAAATGAAGAAAAATGCATGGGGAACGAACAGAGATGGGAGGAAAACTGGGACTCAAATCAATGGAGTGGACCAGAAGGAACAAACAAACAAACAAACAAAAAACAAGGAAGAAACAAGAATTCAAAAAAAAATGAGGAGAGACTTAGGAACCTCCAGGACATCTTTAAATGTCCCAACATCCGAATTATAGGGGTACCAGAAGGGGAAGAAGAAGAGCAACCAGTGGAAAACTTATTTGAACAAATAATAAAGGAGAACTTCCCAATCTGGCAAAGGAAATAGTCTTCCAGGAAGTCCAGAAAGCTCAGAGAGTCCCAAAGAAGTTGGACCCGAGGAGGAACACACCAAGGCACATTATAATTACATTACCCAAGATTAAAATGAAGGAGAGAATTCTAAAAGCAGCAAGGGATAAGGGGACAGTCACCTACAAAGGAGTTCCCATCAGACTGTCAGCAGATTTCTCAAAAGAA